>PVIR01001467.1:0-122692 GCA_004026965.1 Petromus typicus | reverse complement strand
TGAGCCGGAGAGGCGCGAGCCTGCGAGATTCCGGCGGAGAGATGGAGGCAGCGGAGTGTTGCAGCAGCGGCAGAGGGCTGGAAGGGAGAGGGAGGGAGGGAGGGAAGGAAGGAGGGAGGGGAGGGGAGGGGAACGCGGGAGGAGGGGGCAGGGCCCAGGGACCGAGCGGCTCCCGATCTGCGGGCGGCGCTGGGCAGCTCCGCGGCGCGGCACCTGGCTAGCCCGCTCCGCGCTCGCCTCTCCTCGGCGCGCGCCTCCGGCCCGGCCGCGCGCTCCCGCTCCCGCCCGCGCCCCTCCCCTCCCCCTCTCTCTCGCTCCCGCCCTCCCGGAGAAGGGGCCCTGCTGAATAATTGAACAGGACTGAGGCTAGCGAGAGAGAGGCCGTTGTCTTCACACACACACACACATACAGACACACACACACACACACACACACACACACACACACACACACACACACACACACACACACACCTGCACGAGCCCCAGTAGTGCTCGCGGACCCAGTACAGAGATGTGGCCACAGCCACCTCTTCACGCGCCCCTCAGGACGCACGTGCACACTTGGACAGGGACGGACTTGCTTTGGAGACACCCACGCGTCTATACAGGCGCCCTAGTGAGGGCAGGCGCACAGCTTAGGCACACAGATGCATACGTGTGCTCAAAGACCACCGGCACACCAGAGCACTCGGCCTGGCAGGTTCACATGGTTGCAGAGCCATACATGCACCCACATACACGGCTGATCACAGGCGACGAACAGCCAACACACACACACACACACACCCCACCCTGAAGCTCGACTGACAGAACAGGGTCACCCAGACTCATCGTGTGGCCAGAGCCCCACAGGGACTCAAGGTAAGACGCTGCCACACACACATGGCCTGTCTGCCTCATCTGCCCCCCAAGGTGCCTCCTCCATTCTGTCCTGTCCTCTCCCGATCCCCTCCCCCAGCCTCCCCCACTCCCTATAGCGGGACTCTGCGCACCCATCCCAAGTGTCCCATTGAGAACAAAGCCTTTCCCAGGTCAGCCATACTCAGCAAAGGAAGCCAATTCTCCTTCAGGGGGTTTCTCCACCCCTGGATGTGTCCCTCCAACTTTTGAGGCCACTGGAAGGCCTGTCATGGCCCCAGAGGTAAGTGCTCGGAAGCTGCCTTCCTTCCACCTGGATGCCACCACCACGCCCACATCAGCTGCTTGGACAGGGCAGAGGATGCAGTGAGGGAGCAGGCAGAAGGCAAGAGAGTAGGAAAGAGGGGCGGCCGGATGGGGACTCTGGGAGCGAACTGAACAACCGTGTGGCCCTGGGGAGAGGTGGGCACAGAAAGGGCAAAAGGGAAGGAAGGGAGGGGCGAACTGGGGGGGCTGTCAGGAGGGGCGGGAGGGGAGGGCTGGCTCCTGCTGACTGATCCTGAATTCCATCCTGGACTGTCCCAGCGAGTCCTGTGTGCGGCCCTTCGCTTCCGGGAAGTCAGAACCCCCAGCTCCAGCTGCTGCTTCCGCTCCCTCACCCTTGCTAGACATCAAGGCCCAATATGGGCCCAGCCCTTTAAAAGTGAACAGAAGGTCCTCGGTTGCACTCGAGAGGTGCTTCAGGACGATGTGTGTCCCCAGAAAGCAGTCCGTCGGCTGGGGCCCCCAGGGGCTGTGTCCCCCTGCCTTCTCTACTCCATGCTTGTGTTCCTTGTTCTGGAATATAGACTGACACGGTTCTGAGCAGGCAGGAAATTTATGGCCCCAGAGGGAGGGAGGGAGGAGCCAGTGGCAAGAAGAGAGGAAGGGAAACCGCCTAGAGGCCAATCAATACCGGTGAGTGGGAACTGGAGCCGGAGGGGTGATGGGGAACAGCGAGGGTAAAGCAGGAGGGAGCGATGGAGGTGTGCGAGAGATCAATAGAGGCTGCAGGCTGGAGCAGAGACAGCGAGGCGGAGGGTGAGGGAGAGGCCGGAGCCGGTCGGAGACCGTAGAGCCCACGGGCTTCCGCTGAGGATGCTGCCCCAGACCCCTCCAGAGTCTCTCTTGCTTTCTCTCCACTTCCCTCCCCCTCAAGAAGAGGGATTCTCTCCCTCTGATCCCCTCTCCCATCTTCCCAGAGCAGACTCCTGAGCCTTAGAGGAAAACAAAGGTCCCTTTACCCCCACCCCCGGGGCAGTCACAGGTGGAGAAACTGAGGCAGTGAGTGAAGTGTGTCCTGAAGGCGGAGGCCCACCTCTGCCTAGTACCTCCCCCACCATCTCCCCACCCCACCTGCCCCTCAGAGAGCTGCTCTACCTGTCTGCCTAGGCCCTGGCTCCTTCTTCCTTCTCCTCAGACCTGGATTCCTCTGTCCCCCCAGGGCCTCTCTTGGCTAGCTCCTGCTTGACCCTGTGCACAACGGGCCCCAAGAAAGCCAGCCACAGAGAGGGCTGAAAAAGACAGACAGGAGCAGCCGCAGGAGGCAAGTCCTCAGGATGCCCCACCCTCGAGGCTGAGAGAGGTCTCCGAGGCTCCCTAGGCCCGCACTGGGCCCTGTGGGCCCCTAGGTTGCACCCACCTTTTCTTTAGCTCCAGAGCTTTGCTCGGTTGTGCCGCCAGACACGCAGACCAGTGCTCAGGGACGGTGACATTCCCCAAATGGGCCCTGCCCCACAACCCCATCTCCCTCCTTCTCTCCACCAACCAGAGAAAGTGCCCTTCCCACCCCTGCCCGAAGGTAATACAACCCTTAGATGCCCCTTCCTGTCCATCTCTATGCCCCTTTCCAGAAGCCTCTACTACTGTAGCCATCGGCGCTTCTTAAACCAGATTGCCTCCATCCCGAGCAAGAAATGCCCACATCAGGTGCTACCGCCATGCCCAGCATTCGGTGATTGCAAGAGGGTAATGATCAGGACCCAGGGGGGACACAGTTTCCCTGAGCTCTACCACTGATCCCATGTGACTAGAAGCTTCGTTTCTGCCCCAGGTAAACAGGAAAAACAGTCTTCTCTGAGAATCAAGTGGAAATCGCTTTGTAAGGGCCACCAAACCATTAATGGGGACTGTTCCTATGGAGCAACAAAGTTGCCATCTTGTTGGGACCTGGGCTGAGCTGAGCTACCTGGTGGGGAAGAGGCCCAAACACAGCACCAACAGCACAGTATAGGGCAGCCAGACTTGAAGAGTCTCAGCGGTGGCTGACAGGGAGGCTCTGAGGGCACAGACAGCCTCAGGTCAGGGAGGACAATCCTCGGGGACAGAGTAGGGTGTGGTGAGACCCAAGGGCTGGCAGAGAAGTATGGAGGGAGACAGGAAGGACATTTTTTTCAAAGAAGAAGGAAAAAACCAACACCCAGCCCAAAGTCCCCATCCCTGGAGCCGGCAGATTGCCCCAGTAAGAAACGCAGGGCTCAGGCTAGGTGAAGGTCAGCAGCCTAGAAGGAGCAGAGACAGGCTCTGATTGGAATTCCTACCCCAGACCTGTCTATGAGGCCCCCAGAAATCCAGTCCCTCTCCCAGCCTCGCTTCCACGTTTGTTGGTAAGGCAGAGAAGCTGCTGCGTGTGCTTCCTGCTTGGTCTCTCAGCAGGGTTCCCAAGGAGACCCCTCAAGCCATGCTCTGCTCCAGTCCTTGCCCTCAGCCCTGACACCCGAAGGGAACTCCAGAGCTGCGTCCACCCGCTCAGAAGTGGAAGGCTGTCTCCCTGTGCCCAGCTGCCCTCCTTCAGCCAGGCTCTCGCCAGCTGTTGAGCAACAAGCACTGGGGACTAGAAAGTGCTGCCAAGGCCACCCTCTCTGGAGAGGGACTTCAAGCAGAACGCACATTGGCCGGCAGATGCCCAGTCAAGGAGAAGAACTGAGGGAGGACGTGGTGGGGGTGTGAATATCTTTGTGGTTTAAGGGGACAACTTGCAGGGGGACTCTTGGAGGAGAAAAAGGGACCAGTAGAGCCCATGTCCAGGAAGCCCTGCTGCTCCCCCCGCCAGCTCAGAATGAGGACGCAAGGCCATGCGTCAATAGAGGCCCCAGAGAGTCAGGCCACAGCCACCACGCACAGCCTCGGAGAACGGCTCGGACAGGGGACAGTAGCCCACTGCTCTCCAGGGATCCTGTGGTAAGGGATAAGAAGCAAGCGAGCAGCATAGGTCTTGGGCTCTTGGAGACCCATCTTCCTTCTGCCCCTGTCCCTGTGGCTGATGATGGGCCTGGCCACCCCCTCCCCCAGACACTCACGGTCATTGCAGACAGGGCCTCCATAGGAAGTCATGGTGCAGTCACAGGTGAAGCCATCCCACTGCTGCAGGCAGACGCCCTGGTTGGCACAGGACTCTTCGGTGCAGGTGGTGCTAGGGCCTGCAGGGGCGGGAGGAAGGACACCCCAGGCTCAGCCAAGCACCCTCCTCTCCCCGGTGTGTGAGAAGTGCTTCAAGCACTGATTGCAAGATGGAGCGGGTTTGATGGGACTTGGGCTGTGTGATACAGGGTCAAGGCAGGAGGTGGTGACAGAGAGGCCAAGTGACCCTCTCCTCTCCTGAACCCTGCCCCAGAGCTCTGGGGACGGGCTCCCTCAAGGCCTGCGAGGTAGCCATGGCGTTGAGCGCAGGCTGCCGCCTCGCCTGCCTCTGCAGCCTGGGCCACACCTTGCCGCTCCTTCTACACTCACCGTCACAGCCCCTCTCCACCTGCCCGATGCGGTGCAGGGCGTCTGCGATGAGGTCGGGGAGGCGCCCATTGAGGTCCACAGAAGCCAGGCAGCCCTGAAAGCCATCCCGGGAGGCCACCAGCTTGGGCAGGTTGCTGAACATATTCTTGCTCAGGCCACCAATGTACAACTCCCCTGAAAAGGGAAGTGGGTCACCACCTGGGCATCTCGGCCCTCGTTCACCCCCCAGGACGTGGCATCCTGCTCTGGGACCCTCCTAACCCTCTGGAGGCTCACGGTATCCCTGACAGATAGACAGCAGTGCCCTGCAGATCCCCTCCCCCACCCCTTCCTACTTCCTTCTCCACACTGCCATCTGTCTGCTCCCCTCCGGAGAAGCCCAGATGCTTGGGGGGGGGGGGGGACAGCTGGAGGAACCTGCTCTGTGCTCTCTCCCACACGTTTGGTTCCAGTTCCGGCCCGTAATCAGGGCCTTTCATACATGTGCAGCCCATCCCCTCCACCCCCACTCCTTTACTCCCCAAGTCTCCCGTCCCAGAACTCTCTCAGGCCCTTCCCCCAGCCACTGGGGCTCCAAAAGGCATTCTCCTCAGGGACATCTGATCTTCTTGGAGCTTAAATCCCTGGAAACCTTGGCCCATACAGAGCCAGCATGCTGGTCAATCTGCTGTCTTGGCCGAGGACTCATCAGTGCAGCCCGAGACCAGCAGTAGCCCCTGTATTTGCTGCCACCTCGGAATCCCTGTGACACATCGCCCTCTCCTGGGGGCAAGGAAGATTCACAGCACCGTCCAGGAGATTTGACGGTCTTGGGCATAAGTGGGGGCCTAAATTCATTGGGTTTTTGAAGACCTTCCCTAAGTTCTGACAGTTTGGGTCCTTATGAGGCTGAGGGCTATGGGCACATAGACCCAGTGGGCTCTGGAGCACCCACAGGCCTCATTCTCCCATTCCAGTGGCCAGTCTCGTAGCTTATCCTCTTCCTAGTTTCCCACCTATTCTCATGGAAGGTGATGCCCACTGGAGAACGTGGGGCCCACGTATGACCCGGAGTGGACCAGCCAATGCCAAAATGCACCAGGGTAGCCCAGATCTTGCTGCTTCTTCAGCCCTTCCTCTACCCCACCCACCCAGAGCAACACTGCGCCTTCTCCATCTTGTGGCCCAAAGCCACCAAGCACCCACGAGACACACACTGGCACCAGTGCTTTGAGTCAAGAGATGGACTCACAGAAGCGCTGAGCAAGGACTTTGACAGGAAACTGTCAGCTAGGCACGTGGGGGATGGGAATGAGAGATAGAAACTAGGGCCAAGGGGAAGGGGCGGGCCCGAAGCAAGCAGCATCGCTGTGGGGAATGGCCTTGCTGCGGTGGTGGGGGATCTGGGCCAGGGCCAGGCCTTCTCCACAGGCCCCAGCCCCACCTTTGAGATCGAGGTTCCGGGCGCCATTGGAGTGCTGCGTGACGGTGCGGGAGTCAATCTTGAGCGTGTGCACGTTGCCTGGGTCCCTGGACACCACCACGTTGTGCCACTGGTTGTCATTGACTGGTTTGTCTGAGTTCCCCTTCATCAAAGACGGGCCATTCCCCAGGTCAAACACGTAGTGGATGTACCTGCCCCACAGTAAGGAGGAGACACTTGTCAGAGTGAGGGCAATGCTGGGAACGTGGGGAGGAAGGAGCTACAACTTCCGGGCCCTCGGAGCCACGAGGAGATGGGACTAAGGAGATGGCGTGGGCAGGAACCAAACCAAGAGGGTTATGATGTGAGGCCTTGTTACTTGGAAGTATGGGGACAGAGGGCCACCAAGGAGGTGTCTCCTGCGACAAAGGCTCAGAAGAGAATCTGGAGGAGGGGAGAGGTTTTTGGGGCAACAAGATTCCCTAAAAGCCAGAACTGAGGGCTGGGGATTTAGCTCAGTGGTTCCGGGGCCTGTCTTGCAAGCACAAGAGCCTGGGTTAGATTCCCCAGTAACCACCCTCAATACTGGGCATGGAGACTCATGCCCAGCAGCAATCAGTACCACATACCACAGTGCTGGGCATGGTGGCTCACGCCTGTAATCCCAGCATTCGGGAGGCAGAGGCAGGAGGATTGCTGTGCTGTGAGTTTGAGGCTGAGCTCAGGGCCAGCCTGAACCACAAAGCGAGACCCTGTCTCCAAAAAAAAAAAAAAAAAAAAAAGCCAGAACTGAGCTGCTCTGTGGTAGAAGCTTCCAAGCTGCATTTTGCTGCAGAGGACCCCTGGATGGCACCCCTGGGGAGGAAGCAGCTAAGGGGTCCACAGCCTGGAAAGGGGTCGCTTCCTAGGCATCCTGGCTGAGCGAGGAGATGGCTGGAAGTGGAGGACCCGAGTCTTGCGCCATGGTTTGGGTGCAGTGGGGATGTGGGGAGGAAGGAGCTACAGCTAGTGGCCAGGAAAGCTGTATCTGAGTCACAAAGGAAAAGGGGTCACTTCCCGACAGTGTGGCCATGCCCAGCCCCTCACCCCTTGACTAGCTCGATGACGATGAAGTCATTGCCGTTGCCAGAGTTGAACAGGAGAAGCCCATCTGGGGCCGTGGTCTTGAACTGGAAAAAGAGGTGCATGGAGGCATAGGCTTGGAGTGTGGCGAGCGCCAGGTAGCTGCTTCGGCTCTTGAAGGTGACAGGATCAGCCACAATGGCACGCAGGCCAAAGCGAGCATTGAGTTCACAATAGGTGATGTCACCATCTTTGCACTGGTCCATGTAGGGCTGGCCATTGAATACCAGCCCACTCAGGTGCCCAATGAAGTTGGAGGGCACTACGGAGATGAATCGCCGCTCGGTCATGATGCCCGTCTCAATGTTGTGGAATTCCAGGCGTGTGTGGGCTCCTGCCATCTGTCCTGCTTGGGACAGGAGACTGAGATGAGGAGGACAGCTATGGGACACAGACGACGGGATCACTTCTGGGGTGGGGCCTCCAGTTTCTGGGGATATTCCCTCCACAAGAGACCACTCATGAGTCACCTCAACAGATGCCCTGGGCCAGTACCAGCAGGAAGCCCAGCTCCACAAGACGCTGTGGGACTCACCAATACAGGGCCAAAGGGCTTCTAAGGAAGTGCTCCCTACAGAGAATTAACGTGGCACCTGTGGCCCA
The DNA here is from genome assembly GCA_004026965.1 of Petromus typicus. NCBI lineage: Eukaryota > Metazoa > Chordata > Mammalia > Rodentia > Petromuridae > Petromus > Petromus typicus. The sequence continues at coordinate 114,936 of PVIR01001467.1, read as the reverse complement.
GACCCCCACACACCACCACCCCACGGGAGAAATGCCAGAAGCCGTTCACCGGGATGAATCCCTAGGAAGAGTAGACCAGTTGCTGAGAAGAAGCGACCACAGGTGACTAGAAATGTGTCCACCACCCTAGGCCCAGGATACATACCCTCCACGGTCACATTGTCCACGGACAGCTGCAGGCTCTTGCCACGCCGCACTACTCTCACTGTGTGCCACTCATTGTCATTGAGCTTGTGGCCCGCAAAGAGTGTCTCGGGGCCTTTACCTGCAGCACCAAGGGGGGAGTGAGCATGGCTGTACACACGCCCCCAACAGCTTCATGCTCCGCCCACTCCCATGGGGGCCCCACTCACACATGTGTGCACCCGGGGACACACACACAACCCCCAGAGCACATGCACATACAGACTTTTCACACCAACCCAGATGACCCACAGACTGCCACTTTACGTGGGCACGTGGGTACCACTCGTGGAGAATATGCAGGGAATAGAACCTATGAAGTCGTGCCCGGAGGCCCTGCACACAGACACACCTATAACCAACACTTCCCTGAGTTCTCTGGACTCCCAAGGCCTCACAACATGTGTTACCCGTAACGACATCCCAGCACTCGATCACAGGTCTGCTTCACACCTGCACACCCCCGTGGAGGTGCACATCCACAGCTCCATCGTCCCCCAACACCCAGCTTTCCCTTCTTCGGGGACCCGATGTGCCTTTTCTACACATGCCTGCCCACCTCCACACACTTGAACATGCAGCCACCTTCGTGTTCTGCAAAGCGCTGGCACACCCAGTGGAATAGTCTGTATTTTAGGAATTCTGATAATTTATTTAAGATTGGGATTATCAATCTCTGGAGTCTGATGTCAAACATACTTATCTTCCAAATGTTGCTGGACTTTGCAGCAATCCCAGGTCATCCCAGTGCCCCTTAATATTCTGGGTAGAGCTGAGGACGCCGGCATTAGAGTATGCATGAAGCATGCCACAGGCGGAGTAAGAGTCCCTGCGTTCCCAATCCTCATGCTGCCTCAGTCATGTTCTCAGGGCACCCCATACAGAACGCTGAGGCCAAGCCTCTGCCCAGCCACACAGGCAGGCCTAGCCTTGTCCCCACTGGCTTTCTTTCTGACCCTTGCTAACGACAACCCTCGCTGGCATCTGACTTCCTCCGGAGCCGGCAGAAGCGGCAGAGGGCTGACCTCAGGGACGTAGACACACCCCTCTCCTGCGCGCCTCTTCTTTCCCGCATGCCTCGCCTACCCCCTAGTGGCCACTGCTGGAGATGCAGCAGTATATTCCCAGCCCCTTAAGGCGCCCTCCTGCCAATGTAGGATGGCTGCGTTTCCAAGGGCCTCCCAAGCTTTGATGTCCACCTCCTCCTTACCTTCCTGCTCACTTAGACAATTAGTCTTCCCTTTCCCAGAAGCCAGTGAGCAACCTTCTGCCAACGCCCCTGGTTCTGCTACAACCCTGTCTATTCTGCCGTCCACAACCCCGTCTATCTTCCCGCACCCCCACTGTCCAAAGCTCACATGAGCCTCCATGAACGCTCCTCCTGCCCCTCCCTCCTTAGTCCCAGCGTTCAGCATCCCAGTCCCTTTGGGTCTCTGCAGAAGAAGAGGGAAGCCACTTACTGGGTGCGCAGCCGACGCGCAGGCAGTCTGGGGGGGCCATGGGGCGGGCAGAGGGGGAGGGGAGACAAAAAGGCAGAACAAGTTTTTTTTTTTTACATCCTTCACAGGGAGGGGTATCTGCGGGCAGGGGTTCCCCCCAGGGCCACTTTCCGGGGACCACGCGTGCCCAGGTGCCCTTGCCCCTCCTCAGTTGGAGCCCTGTCCCTCCTGCCCTAAGAGGGTTCCAATCCTCCCCAGAGCCAGGAGGTAGTGATGGGAAGAAGGTTTGTGCCCCCCTTTTCAGAGGGGTGCAAGCCTCTTGTGTCTGAGGGAGATGGGCACCTTGGGAATCCCAGTCGTACGGGGGTCACCAGGAGCTGAGGGCCTGGCCAGTCCCCCCTCTCCCCAATCTCTGAGGAGATGGGTGGGGAGGGCCAAGGTCCCTGCACCCCCTCTGGAGCGACTCCCTGCTCAGAGCCGGGGCATGACCCTGCGCTCCTTATGCTCTGAGCCCAACAGAGGGGTCTGCCCCAGAGCCCCATTCCTGAGACCACACACCCTCCACAGCCCCAGGGGCCGACACCACCCCTACAGGAACCTTCCTCCTACCCTTCCCTATCCTGGGGGGGTGCCAGGCTGCCCTAGAGATGGGGGGCTTCACCCTAAAGATCTAATATTTCATCTTTTTCTTAGAAAGGATCAAGGCCCCAATACAGGGATACTGAGTCCCCCAGAACATGCCTTCTTCTTGGACACAAGCAGGGCCTGGAAGTTCAGACTTTGCCTGCTCAGCCCTGGCACTGCTCTCCCAGATTTCAAGGCTGGAGGTGCCCGTCGTGGTCGAGAAGGTCAGAGGCTACACCCCAGGGCCCCATCCCCGAGCTGGGCCCATCACTCATGAGGTGGGAAATGAGCCAGCCTTGCAGAAGAAACAGGACACTAGATTCTGAAACACGGGGTTCGAAGCCTTAGGGTGCCTGTGCAGCCTCCCAAGCCCCACCCAAGGGAACCAGCTGCAACAGCTGCTGCGGTGTGGGGCAGGTGACCTGGGTCCTGTCTCTGTCCTAATAGTAGCTCACTGTGTGACCCGGTGCCGAAGCTCTTCTCTGAGCTTTGACTTCCTTTCCTGTGAGATGTGAGGCTGGAAGAGGAGGGTCCTGAAGAGGGAGCGGGGGACAGCTGTGCCCTGGGCTGGCCCTTGCCTTGCAGGGAGGGACCAATCTCCAGTCCTCAGTTAAGAGCAACATCCTGGCTCCTGTTGTTCTTCCAAACACAGGCCCCACCCACAGTCCCATGTCCCAGGATGCACCTGGCACCCCCTGGCCCCTGAAGGTTCCTGCAGTGGAGGGAGACAGTCACCCTGTAGCTCTGGAGGCCATGGATCCCTCAGGCAGTACAGCTGAGCTCCACACGCGTTGTCAACCGCAGCAGAAGAGTGGGGGGAGCAGCCGGGACCCTAAGCCACAGCCTGGCACCAATGGAGAGGCAGAGGAAGGTCAGAGGGCAGGCATGAGGAAGTGAAAAGCCACACGAGCAGAAGAGACAAAAAGGGTGCACACAGAAAAGAGGAAGAGGCGAGAGGGGAGAAGAGGCTGGGGGAGGGGGAGGGCTGGAACATCAGGGAAGGGTGCCAGACGCTGGAGTCGGGTCCCAGGGGCTCTCTCGGGGCCGGCAGAGTCTTCACCAATGAAGGGTCCAAAAAAGAAAAAAGGGGGCTGGAAGGACAGGTCTGAGAGAGGAGCTTGACTCTTGCCCCTCCCCAGCAGGGAAAAGCCAGGGTTAGGGGATCCGTCTATCCAGAGAAGAGGTGACAGCCCCAGCCTCCTCTGTAGTAACTCCATGGAGGCCTGCTTCTTTCTCAGTTTCTCCAATTCACAGTGAGGAATGTCCAGGGAGTAGGAGAGGCAGCGGCAGGGAGCAGGGGGGCGGCGGCCCTTTCCTGCATGCACTCACCCAAGCACAGTTCGGGGCACGGTGAGCAGTAACCCCCTAACCAGTACTTGTGCCGTGAAAGCGGGGAATGGATGGACATGACTGGTCTGTGTGACCCGCCAAAGCTCTGGCTAAAGAGACCAGGATGGCAGCACGGATGTGTGATGGGACAGGGAGAAAGCACTCCATGGGGAAAGGAAGGCAGGCAAGGAACACGGCACCCAGTCCTTCTGGGCCCATAGCTCCACGCGAGCAGCCTCAGGAGGCCCCTCTCAGGTGTGACCTCATGGGTGGCGGCATGCACTACTGGGGAAGCCCCAGGCAGAGCCAGCCCCGGTGGTGACCAGTGGAAGGGGCTCGCCGACTGCTGAGCAGTCCCTGTGGGAAGGCACTGGCCTTCCACGGCTTGAGATGGAAGAGTGTTGGGGTGGACTTACACATTTAGCCCGACTAAAGATGCAAAGCAGAGTTAGACTTTTCTGTGTGTCTCAAGAGGGCAGAACCTGGGGAACTTAGAAAAGGGGGGAATTCAGGAGGGTAGGGTACCCCTAAGGGAGCACAGCCAGTGACCAGAATGGCACCTCCGAGCTAGAGATCTTCTGACACTAATACATCAAAACCAAGGAGCAGGGAGGGCGAAGGTAGAGGAAGGGAACACAGAACTAAGGTGTGTCACGTGCATGTGCCAACTCTCCACAGACAGTATGCAGTATGTCTTAATAAAACATTTTAAAAGAGGGACATGCCGGGCTGGAGATTTAGCTCAGTGATTCCGGCACCTGCCTGCAAGTGCAAGGTCCTGAGTTGAATCCCCAGCACCACATACCACAATGATGTGTGTGACGGCTCATGCCTGTAATCCCAGCATTCGGGAGGCAGAGGCAGGAGGATTGCTATGAGTCTGAGGCCAGCCTGGGCTACATATTAAGTTCAAGGCCAGCCTGAACTACAAAGTGAGACCCTGTCTCAAAAAACTTAAAAAAAAAAAAAAAAAGAGGGACATGCCTATAAAGGGCCAACAAAGGAGACCCCTCATAGCTGAGACTACATCCTCACGTGAGCCACACCGGGCATGTCAGCTGGGATGCCGCAGCATCCTCCAGGAAGGAGGAAGAAGTGACAAGATGGATTGGTGCTGGCCTCTGAGGCCAGACCAAGGGCAGAAGGCAGGGACCCCGATCGCACTGGAACAGGTCAAAAAATCCAAGGGACACTGCCACCCTCTAGGGACAGGGGCCACTTAGGGCCACAGACAGTTCAGAGAACCAGTTCAGTGTCTGCAGGATGGCTGTGGCTGAAGGCTGAGATGCAGAGCACCTTCAGAGGCTGGAAGCATGTTGTTTTGCTTGGTTTTGTTCTGTTTCCCAGGACTGGAGACTGAACCCATTGAGCTACATCCCCAGCCCACTTTATAAATTTTATTTTTGAGACGTTCATTAAGTTGCCCATGCTCAGCTCAAACTTGTAGTTACTCTTCCTCAGCCTCCCAGAGTGCTGGGATTACAGGCCTGCACCACCAGGCCCAGCTGCAACTGCAATAGGGCCTTTCTGGCGCTACCTTGTCCAGCAAGTTCCCCATTTCTGGAGGACAGCACCGGGGGCCACTCTCAGCCACCCTACCATTGAGTCACTGGTAACATTAGTTCCCCCTTCAGGCCCAGCGTCAAGTGTCTCCTCCCATGAGTGTCTGCTGAGGCTGCCTCTGGTCTCCCTCCCTACAGAATGAGACAAGGTCAAGGACCAACCTTCCTCAGGTTCCCCAGCAGCTGGGGCACTGCATTTTGAATCCAGCCCAGGAGTGGGGCTTGGTGTTGCTGCCTGTCTCTGAGGCCGGAAGGTCCTGGACAGTAGGCGGAGTGGGGATCAGAATGAGGTTCCTACGCCAGACTGGGTGAGCCTGTGTGGAAGTCAGTCCCCAGGCCTGGTTCCAAGCCCAGCTCCCTATCCTGGCATTATTGTCCTTGACGAAGGCTAGGTGGGTTCCTATGTATGTGCTTTGTATCTGCACAATGTTTTCAATCCCATTATTCCGTTCGAGCCTCTAAACCACCTTAGAAAACCAACAGGGTGAAGATTCTTCTTCTCATTTTACAGAGAAGAAAAGAGGCTTGGAGAAGGGGAATGACTTACCTAGTAGTAAAAGATATCAGGGGCTGGATACCAGGTCATCTGAGCCCCAGCTTAGAGCTCTTCCCAGCCCAGGCCCAAACCCAGGCTGGGTAGCTGGGTGGGGATCATTTGTGTCTCCGGTGCCTACACAATGGCCTACACATCAGGTGGTATCTGTAGACAGATGCGTCTGCACCGATGTTCGGTCACTTTGACAAGCGTGAATTGTGCTAGAGATAGAATCCCAGCACAGACATCTCTGTGGACAGGGACAAGGGGCTCTGCAAGGGTGATGGGGCAGCAGAAAGATAGTCCTGCTGGCTGTCATCCTAGGAGACTCTTCTTAACACTATGGGTCTTCCAAGAGGGCCACCTTGTCCTCTGGCTTCTGAAAACTTCTGTGGCATGGGAAAGAGAGGGTAGATCCTAGGAGCCCAGCAAGATGACGTTTCCTGGCCAAGGAGGCTGCTCTCTGTCTAGTCTGGAGAGGTCCAAGCTCCTTCCCAAGGGACCAAGGACAGTCCAAGTAAGCAAGTAAGCAAGAAGCATCATTTTGCCTGTGGATCAAAGGCCCCAGACTGTCCCTGCTGTGCCCTGCCGAGCACAGAGCCATCTGCTCAGCCACATGGAGAATACACATATGTGTCCCCAGTCCCGGGCAGTTGGAAGCATGGGGCCTCACACCGGGTGCTGGCTGGTGGCCTCCTCTTGGGACAGACAGTTCAGGGGTGCACTGTGGTGTGGTACAGTCCTGAGGGGTGTCGGCCCACAGATGTTCCCCAGCCTGCTTTGCCCTGCAGAACTCCTGCCCACCCTGTGTGAGTTAGGATCACGGTTAGAAGTGGGTCTTTGAGGACCCCTTAGGCCAACCTGAGGCCCTGGAAGTCTGCACAGTTCCTCATGTTCATCCCCTGCCTCTCAGCCAGACCAAAAGGAGAGAGAGAGAGAAAAAACAAACAAACAAACATATGAATGGGGTAATGGGCCAAAAGGCTGTCCTAGAAATGCCCTGGAAACCAAGGTTAGGATGAGATTCCAGACAAAGATTTAAAAGCTCAGTGCTCTGTTATCTCCAGCTCAAGAAAAGCTCTACCTCTCCTCCAGGCTGGGGGACATCAGGTGGTTCTAGCAGGCTGAGGACTTCTACTTGACAGGTCCTTGGGTGCTCTGCTTCCGAAGGCCAATCTGCAACGGCCAGATGTGACCTCACCCTGAACAGCTGGAGTGTCCTGCACTGTAAGCTCCATGGGGAGGGAGCCCTGGAAGTTTTGAGATGCTCCGTAAACACGAGCACATGAGTCTGCCTCCTGCCCTCTTTTTGCCTAATATGAAATCAGAAGCTCACAGAGACTCTAACAGCCCTATGCAAAGGCCTAGGGATTAGCAGGTAACATTGAGCCAAGGCCCACTCTTCCCCCCGGTCAGGGAAAGAGGTGGCAGTCTGATGCCAGTGTCTGTCCTACGACTTGGTTGGAGGCAGTAGGAAAGGTACTGCAGGGTTTGAGACAGGTACTCTCCCACTTTCACTAGGTTTGGGACGTCGGAGTTAATATACGAGTTTCACAATCTGCCAGACAGGGATGGCAACACCTGCTCCGTGATCTGGTGTCTCCACAGGCCAGCTACAGGACTGGGCCATGAAAGGACAAGGTGCTGACAAGGACAAGATGGCATGTCCCCCTGTCCAGTACGCCATCACAGAGACAAGTGTCTAAGCAGAGCAGCCAAGGGTGGCTGCACCCAGGAGCAAGATGTTGTCATCCCTACTGCTGCCACTACACTGAGCTCAGACTCGGTCCCTGGTGCCCCCCAAATGAATGAACCAATGGATGGGTGAGAGATGTGCGCCAAGCTAGTGAGCAGGGTCGTCAGTGTACGTGTGCAGGACGGACACCACCAAGATCCACATGAGCGCCCGGGATGCACGGCCACTCTCCACCCTGCATCACTGTCGCCGCTCTAGGCTGTGCAGCCTTGTCAAGGACAAAGCTCTCAGGGCTCTGGCCCGGTTGTCACTTCCCACCTCCAAACTCTGCTCGAGGCACCTCTCACTGGCACCACCGCCACCAGCTTCTCCAGACAGAGGGGTGGGTCAGAGGCAGGCGGGAGAGGGCCGGGAGGCACGGGGCGGGGTGGTTACCGAGGTTGACAGTGAGCTTCATCTGCCCCCCATCCAGCTCAAGGCGCAGCGTGTCGGCGGACTCCCGGGAAGTGGTGGCCATCATGAGTCCGTAGGCCCGCTGGGACATGAAGCGGAGGGACACATCCTCTGCCTCTGTGTGCATGGCGTTAGGCAGCATGATCTTCATGTACATGGAGCCATCGTAGCTCAGGACCGTGGCCTCTGCCCAAGTGGGGTTAGACAGGAGATGGACAGGAAAAGGCCAGTGGAGGGAAAGAGAAGACCAGAGAATCATTAAAAGATGACAAGCCGACGAGCGGCACTGCAAAGAAGAAGAAGGGGTGGAAAGCTAGGGATGGAAAGTGGGGGTCACCCAGAGGAGAGGGATGGGAACGGGGAATGGAGATGCCTGGGATAAAGACAGCCTCACCTCGCTCACAGACTCGCCCCAGAAAGCCAGTCCCAATGCAGTCGCAGACGAAGCGGTTCCAGCCCTCTCGACAGATGCCTCCATTGCGACAGGGGGCAGACACACACTGCTTCAGCGTCTCCCGGGAGCAGAAGGGAGCAACACCCACAGCCCCCTGCGCCTCGGCCAGACCCCGGAGGTCTCGGCTCCGTCCATCTATGAAGAGGTCTCGCACACAGCCCACATAGCCAGCCCGGAGCGCCGCCGTCCACACCTCCGGGGGCAGAGGCAGGTCCACCCGGCCCCCCTCAGGGAGGCCGCCCAGGTACAGCTCACTCTCCAGGTCTAAGATCTCACTTTCCCCGGTGGCCAGGAATGGTGTGCTTCGGCTGTTCACTGAGATGGAGCCTGGGGACCGAGGAGAATGTGTCTCAGAGGGCAAAGCAGGATAGAGAAGCCATAGGCCAGATACAGCACACAAGCTCCCAGTCCCATCGGGGCCCCACCACCTGACACTCCACAGTGGGCTCAGGAGGATGAGCAGCAGCCCTGGCTCGAAGCCCGGGCTCACTTGCCCTCCTGCCCAAACCACCCAGCAAAGGTGTCCACATTCCGGAGCTCGTGTGACCCAGCCCAGCACTGTGCTGTGGGCCTCTGTCCCACGGAAGCAAGGCCCCAGAGGAGGTGCGGGAAGCAGGTGAGCCCAAAATCTGAGCAGAGAAAGGGCTGGATTTTCCCCGGGCCGTTCCTACCTGTCAGCCCCTGGGGCCAGGAACTGGAGGCACAGAACCTTGAGGAAGCTGAGATATCTAAATCCAAAGTTTTTACCCTCACTAATACACATTGACCTCTTCTGACTGTATGCTGGGCACCTTGCACTTTAAATATATCACTGGAGTCCCACAAGAGCCCTGAGAAACTGGTCCTTTCCAGTCCCATTTTGAATTGCAGATGAGGCTTCCAGAGACTGCAGGACCTGCCGCTCAGTAGCACAGAGGAGAAGAGGAAGAGCCCAAGGCCTCAGCAGGCAGCTAGGCCTCCGCGCCCTTGTCTTCTCCCCTCCGCCTGAGGCTGCTCTGTGACCAGCGGGGACAGACAGGCAGCCAGGAGAAAGGAAGCCAGGCACAGAGCTTTGGAGCTCAAAGAAGTCCTTAGGAGACAGTGAGGCTGTGTTTTAAACATGGCTTTGTCCCCTTTGGACCTCAGGTTGAAATTCAGCCACCCTCATGGCCATGCTGGGGAATGGGGCTGGGAGGGGTGACTGGGTGTTAACTGGTGCTTTTTGAAGGACTGTGTCCCTTCTCAGCAGAGCTGCTCATTATACAGCAAGGCCACCATTCCTCTTTTGTCTCTTCTCCAAGGTTCGCCTGTCCTTCAGCCGTCCTGTAGTGTCATAATGCAGTACAAAGGCCCTGGCCAGAACCCACTGCCATGCCCTCGGCCTTCCCAACTTCCAGATTCTGAGTCAAAAACATTTCTTTCTTTTATAAATCACCCAATCTCAGGTATTCTGTGACAGCAACAGAAAACAGACTAAGATGAATAATCATCTTAGAAAAGAGATGGATCAGGTGGGAGCTTCAGAGCTATTACTGAGTTCTTAACCTGAAGAAACCTGTAAAGTAGAAACTTTATTCTGCTTGGGTTTCTGAAGGTTGTTTTGCTTCGCTGCATGTCTGTGGTGCTGAGGATTGAATACAAGGCCTTCACGCTGACTACATCTCAAGTTCTTTTTACTTTTTATTTTGAGACAGGATCTCATTAAGTTGCCTATGCTGGGCTCAAACCTATGATCCTCCTGCCTCAGCCTCCTAGACAGCCAGGATGACAAGCATGTGCTACCACACCTAGCTTGGGGGGAAAGTTTTCTTTTTTAAGTTTAACAGTACTAGTAGGATTAAAGAGATGAGAAGAAAGGATTCTTGGGCCTAAGTTAGTCCTGAATGTGGCAGAGTCTTCAGAAGGGAGTTCAGGGGCAAGTCAGAGTGTGAGCTCGGTGAGAGACAATGAAGAAGCAGAACCAGGACCTCCTCTGCACATGCTGATCCATATTCAGAACCTGCTCTCCTCCGCTCAAAACCTACCTCACCCAAAAGGCCATTCCCCTGGGGCCCCTGTGAATAGCATGACTCAAGCATGTTCTTTCCTGCCAAGGTGTCACCTAGCTCAGGGTCCTGCTGCACTCAAACATGGCCCACCTGGTCACCTGGTCACCACCTGCTCCGCCTACCTACTTGTGGGACCTTGTGCACCAACCAACTGGACTCCTGGCAAATAAACTGAGTGTTAGAAAAGAAAGAGGCAGGGCAAAGGGTAGATAATGGAGAGTGAGGGAGAGGGAATTAAAGTAATCACAAGCCTCTAAAACATGGGAAGAGAACATCCCAGCCCATTCACAGAAGAAGGAATGGATAAACATGGTGTGTGGACAATGGAACGTTATTCAGCCTTAAAAATGGAGGAAATTCTGACTCATACTACCATGAGCTCTGCTGACACTAGGCTAAGTGAAACAGCTAGACACAAAAGGACAAATGTTGAATAATTTCACTTATATAAGGTCCTCAAAGGAAGATTTGTGGAGCCAGAAAGTAAGATGGTAGCTGTCAGGGATGACGAAGGGATGTGAGAAATTAGCTCTCTAATGGGAACCATGTTTCAACTTTGGAAGATGAACACAATCTGCAGATGGAGCATGACAATGATCACACAGAAGGGTAAATGTACTTAATGTCACTAAACACACAGGGGCATCTGTCAGTAATGTCCAGAGACTCAAGGCCAGGCCAGACCTAGTGGAGGGTTCTAGAGAACAGTGCAAGGCTAACAGGACCACTGCAGGGCTGCCCAGAGAGACAGGAGGCCTCTGTGTTCAGCAAGCCCTGTGCTGCCTTCCATGCCAAGGACTCTGAGGACCACCCCCCACCCCGCACAGAACCCTGGGGGGCAGCACTCGTGAGGACCCACAGATGCTGTCGTGAGACCACTGCATAGATTTCTCTGAGGCAGGACAAGGGAGAAATGGCAGTCTCTTGAGAGGGTGACACTCCCGGGAGCCCTGCCAGCCCCTCCTCCCTGTGTGCAGAGTCCCAGCCACTCCTCTCAGATGTGCAGGTCTGGCATGGTGACACCCAGAGGGGCACAGAAATTTAGCTGACGTTGAGCTTCGCCTAAATTGGATAATCTGTCAGGTCTCATTTATATCAATTCTCTTTCTTGGCTAATTCTCTCATGTTCAACAAAAAGAAGAAGAGTAAAGAGGGGAGAAAACAAGAAGACAGGAAAGGGAAGCCTGCAGAGGGACAGTGAGTGAGACAGTGGCTGGAAGGGACACAAGGTTCAATGACACAAGTTCAGGAACTAGCACCTGCTGACCTGGCACTGTCTTCCCTGATGGTTTATTGTTCTACAGCCCCATCTGCCCTCTCTGGAGCGAGGAGCTATTTACTGTGTGTCTCCGGGCCAGAACCCGGTGGGCAGCTCACTGCTTTCCAGCACCACGGACAGCACCAGGCACAGACTAAGCAGGGGGAAACACACAGGGGGGGGGGACACTGTGCTGAACAACAGCTATATATCATTTCTTATAACAACAAGTATGTACTATTTACATTGTATTGGATATTTTAAGAAATCTAGAGATGATTTAAAGTAGGAAGATTGAGTAGATCATACTTAACTGCTACACTGTTTTATATAAGAGACTTGAGCACTATGGATTTTGGTAATATGGAAAGAGAACAGCCCAGCCCATTCACTGAAGGAAGAATGGATAAACAAATGGGGATCCCCTAGAATCAATTCTGACGGTCACTCAGAGATACCTCTAACTGTTAAGTAAGTTAAGGAGTTCAGTGAGGCTGGTATTTAGCTCAGTGGTTCCAGAGTCTGCCTGGTAAGCATATGTCCCGAGTTGGATCCATGGTAATCACACACCATCTTGCCAGGCATGGTGGCTCACGCCTGTAATCCCAGAACTCAGGAGACAGAGGCAGGAGGATTGCTGTGAGCTCAAGGCTTGCCTGGGCTACATAGTGAGCTCAGGGCCAGCCTGAACTGCAAAGCCAGACCCTGTCTCCAAAAGAGAGACAGAGAGAGTTTAAGAGCCCTGGACCAATGGAGACATCCAAACCTGGAAAGCTATTTCCTTAGGGGGAGATGTGACAAGCACCCTGCATTAAATTCGATGCTGACCCTCTCACAAATGTGTTTGTCCTCCCCCCTTGATGGATGCTGTGTAATTGTTCCTTTCACAGATAAGGAAACTGAGCCCCACAGGTGAAAAAGCTGGTTGACACCAGATGCTGCCAGTGCACCGTGATGGGCGGGACGAAGGGAGGATGGGTGGAGGGCAGAGAAGTGGGGAGACAATGCAGAAAATGATCATCTAAAGAGAGCTGGAGAGGTTAGGGCAGGTGGAGAGGAGCAGCAGGGGAGGGAAGGTCCAGGGGCCTCCTGACCTTTGCGCCCATCCCTCTGGAAGTCCACGTGGCACCACTCGCCGTCATTGACCTTGCGGCTGGATGCCCTCAGCTTGATGCCCCCAGAGCCCATGTCCAGCAGAAGGTAGAGGTAGCCATCCAACAGCTCCATGGCAAAGTAGTCTGCCCGCTGGGCAGAGCTGTGGCTGCCCGGCCCAGCCCCAGCCCGCCGGCCCTGGCTGAAGAGCAGCAGCCCATTGGGCTCTGTGGTGCGGAAGTCCAAGGAGATGGAGCCTGTGCGCTTGGCACTCCAGCGGGGTAGTGCCACAAAGGCCTCGGGACTCTCAAAGGTCACCGGGTCCAGGGCAGCCACGTCCTCACAGCGGAATGACAAATCCCCCTGCAGCTTCATCTTGGGGTCCCCTTCCTTGGCCAGGCGGGAGAGCTCCAGCTTGAAGTCATTGTTCTTATAGACCACCTGCAGGGAGGAAAGAAGCAAGGCCTTGCTCAGCGTCACACCCAGGGCTTCGCACAAGCACCTCCCACGGCCAGTTTATTTCTTCTGACCTGTCCCTGCCCCGCCCCCACCGGCCAGCAGGGCTGCGGGCTCACAGTGCTACCGCCTTGCAGCTCGTGATAATGAGAAGGCAGCAGTCGCCACTGCCGTCTGATTGCCAGTTTTGAACAGACAGAACCTTTTCACCAATGCTCTCAGTCACTCCTCACAGCTACAGCAACAAGCAGCTATGAACCACGCATCAGGAGAGGCAACTGAGCATCGCGCAGGTCAAGTGATTTGGTCAAGGTCACAGAAATTCGAGTGTGTGAGACAAAATGGAAACCCAGGTCCTTCACCTCAGATCCAACAGTTCTTGTTTCCACCACAACTTCCTTCAAGGATTCTGAGGATGGAGGCTTCCAGGCCGTGAGGAAATGAGAGGGGAGACCCCTCTTAACTGAGCCAGTAGGACTTGAATTTTGAAGAAGGGTTTTGAAGAGTTTTGTCCCACTTTGTCATCCCACCACAGACTCAGAAAGAAGCCTCCCTCAGGGTAGCCGCTGGCCAGGTCCGACTACCTCACACTGTGGACGGGGCGGACGGGCGGCCAGGGAGGAGGGTTCCGGGACTAACCCCAGCCTCTTCTGGCCCTACTCACATCCTTGAGGCAGCCCATGAAGTTGTTGCTGACAGGTGAGCCCGGCAAGTCCGCCGTGTTGGGGCTGCCCCCAATGTAGAAGAAGTCATCAGAGCCCAGCATAGTGTAGTCCTCCTGCGTGTAGCCTGTAGTGGTCAGGATCCCGTCCACCGAGATGGTCACCTGCCCAGCCCAGGGAGAGGGAGAGACAGGAAACAACCGGCATCAACTCGCTGGGAAGAGCCACAGACTGGGCAAGGGAGGGGTCAGGGGGCTATGGGGGAGGGGACCCTCCATTTTTATGTCTGCTTGCCTCAGAGAAGGAACAGTGGGGAAAGAGAGGGAAGGAAGAAAAGAAGACAGCACAAGATTTGATGGTTTCTGGGGAGTGAGTAAGACTGAGGCCTGCCCTGAGCTCCTGCCTCAGCTCAGCAGACAGGATCCTGTGGGGAGCAAAAGAGCTCTTCAGAGGGACTGAGCAGCAATGCCCAGGAAGTGCTGAGGGCTCCAGGACAGGCCCCTGCAGGGGAGTTAGGGAAGGGTAATGGCATCCTCACTCTTCCCCCCTTGATGGTAAACTGGTACTACAATGGCTGTGGTTCCAGAGCTTCTTCAAAACTCCCTGGATCTGGAAGGCTTTGACTCACCTGTAGTCCCATCCTATAAACCAGGGTACTGAGCTCTTTCCTTCTTGGGGGAAATGAAGACAGCATTAGGACTGAGGCTCTGACATGCCTGGGAGATCCTGGGACCTGGGCTTCATCCCTCTCTTCCAAGCTAACTCTCACCACTGTCAAGCAGGTTCCAAGGGTTCCCACCTGTTCAGGGCGTCTCTTCACTCCTCGGGTATCCAAGACGTGGGTCACTCTCTCCAATGGAGAGGGCAGCTCTGTACTCATTCTTTTTTTTTTTTTTTTTTTGAGACAGGGGCTTGCTTTTGTGGTTCAGGCTGGCCCTGAGCTCAGCCTCCAACTCACATCACAGCAATCCTCCTGCCTCTGCTTCCTGAGTGCTGGGATTACAGGTATGAGCTACCACGCCCGGCACTGTGGTATGGGGTACTGGTTGCTGCTGGGGTGAGTCTCCATGCCCAGTATTGTATGTGGTTACCAGGGAATCGAACCCGGGCCCTTGCGCTTGCAAGACAGGCACCAGAACCACTGAGCTAACTCCCCAGCCCTCTGTACCCATTCTTTAGCTCACCTTCCCTCTTCATGTCTATTATCTGCCCTGGGGCACAAAATCCAGCTAAAAAGCAAGATGGCAGGGAAAGGGTAGTGTAATTAACTACTGGCCTAGGAGAGGCAGAGGTGACTTGGGGGAGGGCCAAGTACAGGAAACTGTGGCTGCCCCACCCGCAGGCAAAGACCCATTGGCTCCCTGAAGAGTCTAACCAAGAAGCAGTGCACAGGGCTCCAGACACCCTTTGGGGAGAGAGGGAGCGGCCAAGGGCTATGGAAACCCAAACTCCCCTCTAGGGAAGCAGGAGTCGGTGGGGACGGAGGCAGGGCCCTGCAGAGGCCACAGGTTCTCCTTTAGCATGACCCTGCATTGCCACAGGCCACAGCTCACCCAGCCTCTTGCTCCCCAAATGTTTCAGTACCCCTCTTTTCAGGCAAGGTCTGGAGACTGGGGCTTTCTGGGCATATCCTGTGATGTCGCCACTGACATCAATCTATTGACATACACTGCCAGACCCCTTCCAGCATCAAATGTTCACGGTTCCATCATCCCCTGGGGTGGGGAACTCCAGGCAGGGGAAGCACCACCCCTAAGACTCTATTGTCCCAAGGCGCTGGAGCCCCGTGGCGCAAGAAGGGGAGCAGATCAAAGGCTGAAAGGCCACCTCCTGGGAACCATCAAACCTTGTGCTGGGAGAGCTAGCTTCAAGGACAAGGTGACAGGTGTACTGGTGGGAGGGGGCTGTCTGAAAGCCTTTGAGTCTTGTTCTGAGTGGAAGGCTGCTTGTTAGCATTTATTTCTTCTTCCCTCCAACTTGCCCTGTGGCTGGTAAGTAGGGTCTGGGTAGAAAAGGGAAGGGTGGAGGTATTAGTCACAAAAACATGCAGACTTGGTTAGACTGGGTAGGGAAGAGCTGATGAAGGAAGAGAGGACCAGAATGGACGGTCAGGGACACATCAGGGAGGGTGCGACAACTGAAGGGGCCTCACTAGGGCAAGTGGGGCTCCATCCTGCTCTCACCTCCATTCTTCCTGCCACTATAGAGACCCGGGAGTAGTGGCTGCTGGCTACTAATTATTTCCTGGGCTCATCTGCTCAACCAACTAGGCCATCAGCTCCTGAAGGGGAGATACCTGGCCTGATAGGTCCCGCAACTGCACTAATCCCAGAACAGCCAGGGGACATAGCACATGGTCATTAAGGCCAACATTAAGTTACCTTGTGACCCAGGGCCACATTGCCTATGGCCAGTCTGTAAATCTGACTCCCTGGAAGCCTATGATTTTAGTAATAGAGCTCTACGTCCCCCGTGGGCTTACCTATTCTTCAATGAAGAGAAAAGGCTCTTCAGGTCTCAAAGCCAGGTCCTCGCTCCCTGCCCTAGAAGCCAGGCCACCCTCTCACCCTGTGGGTTCTCTTCATCACACTCATGTGCCCAGGTCAAGGTCACTCTCCCCTGGCCCTCCCTGACTTCAAAGAACTTGATTGGGGCAAATTTATCCAGGACACCTGCCTCGATTCCCTTCTGGGCTGGTGCAGATCTCATCTTGCACCAATGGCTTTGTGCAAACCACACCCACTGGGTGGCCCCTGTGTGAAGAGGACCACCTTGATCACTTTCTTAGAGCCCAGGTGTGGGGAGAGAGAGGAGCAGGCGGCAGGCTAACACAGGGAATGCACTGAGGAGCAGGATCAGCCCAGAAGAGGTGGGGGAAGTAGGGAAGAGAGGGGGAAACGGCAGTGGGTGAAGAGGGAGCCAAGAGTGGGAGGAATGGAGGAAAAGTGTCTGGGAAGGCAAGGAGGAGATGACTTAGATTAGTAAACCCGACTGTTCCCTCAGACAAATCCAAGTCCAGACACAAAAATGGCAGGTTCGTTAGTAAAAGCAAGAAACAGGGGAATCATTCCCCTGTCCCCCTCCACCCCAGGAGTTCTTGATGCCCCTGCCCCCCAACCCCCCCCACGAAGCTTCTGGAAGGGGCGGGGCCAGCAAGGGAGGTAGGGAGGAAGGGGGCCATTCAACACAGAGCAGCCACTGCAGCAGGGACCCATGCAGGTTAGAGGAGCAGGGTGGGGGCCAGGCCCAGAAGCACAAGCTAGGAAGAGGCAGCGCCAGTGAGAAGGCATGCGGGGAAAGGGGCCGGGAGTGGAGATGGCCGCTAAAGAGCTGGGGGGTGCAAGAACGGGAAGCTTCCTTCCACTGAGGAGGAGAGGGGAACAACCATCAGACAGAGATGCTTACAAGTAAGAGAGACAGGAAGTCAAATCTGAGCTTCCTCACCAGCAGTGACTCCCACTCATTCCTCTCCCATTCACCACCAATCACCAACCCAGACACCTCTGCACACACACCGCATGCTGCCCGAGGCTGCCCAGGAAGGGAGTGTCTGGACTCACCCTTGCCCCGCAATATCCTGGAAAACTACACCCAAGACCTCAAAGCCAGGCTAGAGTCTTCACCTGACCCATCTGACCCATCACCACAGCCAGTTGGCCGTCAACAGCCCTGAAGCAGGTCCTGAAGTGGGTCAACAGCACTACAACGGTGCAGGAGTCAGGAGCCATGTGGCAGGCTGGACATGCTCCAAGGCTCTCAGGTACCCTGCAGCACAGTATTGTGGGGAAAAAAGTCCCAGCCATAGATATTCCTACGCTAGTGGGTCCTTATGAAGCAAGGCTAAGGACAAAGGGCACATTCTGTCACTGTCCAGCACTTTCCCAATTGCCTGCCACAATCATAGAGTCACTGACTTCCCTCTTCCAGGGAAAATAAGTCAGAAAGCCAATGGAGTTTATTGTTGTTGTTTCTTTGTAAATCCCCATACTGGAGATTGAACTCCGGGCCTTGACCCTGAGCTTGCATTGATAGGCGTTTTTGAGACAGGGTCTTGTAAGTCACTAAGTTTCCCAGGTCCAGGCTCAAACTTATGATCCTCCAGCCCTTCCAGAGTGCTGGGATTACAGGCATAAGGTACCACACCTAGCTCAGAAGGCAGATGTTTTTAACTTTTGAGCGACTAAACGGACTTCCCTGAAGCTTCAGAACAGTATCTGAAAATCATATCAATGGACTTGATGTGACAGCTCACTGTCAGCCCCAGAATCTCAAAGGGACCCATAAGCCTAATGTGGTTAAAAACTAGTCCAAGAGATGCTCATGCCCGTAATCCAAGCTTTCAGGGAGTTTGAGGTAGGAGGAACTCAGCCTGGACAATGTAGCAACTTAGCCAAGACCTTATCTCAAATAAAAAATAAAAACGGCTGGGGAAAATGTGAAAGTCCGGAGTTCAAACCCTAGTACCAAAAATATGAAAAATATAAAACAAAAACAAGTCTATAAAAATGTTTGGCCAGGTGTGACAGTAGAGGCCAGCCTGGACTACCACTCTACGTTCAAACTCAGGCTGAACTACAAAGAGAGACTCCTGATTCAAAATATATATATTGCTTGCACCCCATCAGGGTGGAGCAGGGAAGGGATGGAAGCTGGAGGCAGTAGGAAGGGCGGGGCTTCTACGTGATGAGGTGCTTCAACCCATCTACATGTTGGAGTTTAGCCACTTTAAGAGGGCAGAGGGACTGACTAAAGCCAGAAGCAGCTGGAAAAACACAAGAGGAACTTGACTGACAATATTTATAGCTCTCTATAAATTCTGAGGTCTGGATTTCATAAAGTTTGGGAGTATGGGGAGAAGATGTCAGGTCAAAACTTCTGGGTTCTGGTTCAGCCTTTTACCATCGTCCTGAACAATCTCACTTTACTACTGTGACTCTTGAGCTTATAAAAGGAGTTTAACAACTTCCTATCTTCCAGGTTTATACCGAGGATCAAACGAGAGGTAAGCGTAAGTTCTGGACTCCTCTGGAACTGGGTTATGGGGCCAGGCAAGGAACTTTCTCTGGGCCCCAACTTCTTCATCCATGAGTTGGGAAAAATCCCTACCTACCACCAGAACTCCAGGATTCATCCTGGTTTAAATGATATTCGAAATGTGAAAAGGAGACCCTGACAGCTGCACAAAAAAACATCATTAGTTTTATAAGCAAAAGAGTCTCTCAGCCTGACCACACTCAATCCAAACCTCTCAACTGGTTTCTGGGCCTTTTGGCCTAGGTCCATCCTCTGCCCCAAAGAGAAAGGCCCAAATGATAAGAGTCCATATGGATATTAGTAAAAATCAACACAAAATCCCACGCAAGCTATCTGAGGGGTGACTTGGGAACTAGAACTTGTCAGACCCCATCTCTTGTTGGTACCCTGTTCTCCAACTCTAGTCTTGGCCTGACGGATGGTTGGGCCTTTGGGCAGGTTTGTAAGGGTTTATGAGATCATTAAGAGGAATGGAGATTTATTCATCAGTCAGCGCTGCTCCTGCAGAAAAGTGTGGGCCTTTAAGCTTGGAATTCAGCAGGACTTTCTTTGCCAGGGCTCAAACCAGAAAAAGCTGTTGGTTTCTTAACCCACTTCACCAAGTCATTCATCTTCCCTTCCGACCAGCCCCACCCCACTTCTGAGGTTTCATGCACTTATTCTGGGACCAATTCCTAACAAGGGATGGTGATATGATCTCTAATAGGGCCAGGATTTGCTAAGAAAAGGAAATGGCAGGCCAGGGATTTAGCTCAGTGGTCCCAGCACCCACATTGCAAGTGCAAGGGCCCAGGTTCGATCCCTGGACACCACATACAACAGTGCTGGGTGTGGAGACTCACTCCCAGCAGCAACCAGTACCACATACCCCAGTGCCGGGTATGGTGGCTCACGCCTGTAATGCCAGCACTCGGGAGGCAGAGGCAGGAGGATTGCTGTGATGTGAGTTTGAGGCTGAGCTCAGGGCCAGCCTGAGCTCCAAAGTGAGACCCTGTCTCAAAAAAAAACAAGAAAGGAAATGGCTTCTTCATGTACATCCCTGCCCCAGAAACATGGAGACAATCAGCTAACCCTGTACAGATTAATAAAACTGTAATTCCCTTGACTGAGTACAGAAGCTTTCACTTGCAATGTCCTCCTTGATCTTCTTACTGATCCCACAAAATACGCAGACCAGATTTTTGTCAGCTTATTTGGTAGATGAGAACACTGAACTTTACAGCCTCAGTCCTAATGGTCAAGTTCCCACCAAACTGAGACGAGAAAGGTTTGCTGGGTCCTAACTTGAGGGCAGCAGGAACTGCACAGGTGATTGGGCGGGTCTTGTCTCCCCTTTTTTTTTTTTGAGAGAGGGTCTCGCTTTGTAGTTCAGGCTGACCCTGAGCTCAGCCTCAAACTCACATCACAGCAATCCTCCTGCCTCTGCCTCCCGAGTGCTGGGATTACAGGCGTGAGCTACCACGCCCGGCACTGTGCTATGTGGTACTGGTTGCTGTGGAATCTCCATACCAAGTATTGTATGTGGTTACTGGGGTGCCCCAGCCACAGTGCTAAATGTGTGAATGTAGGAAAATACACACCTGCAAAGGCTGCAAAGGTGGAGGCTTCTAGGGAAGTGGGACAGTGACCAGGCTGGGCACCCCAGCTCTGACACCTTCCTCTGCTCCAGCCAGTCAGCCACACAGTGGAGGAGGCTGGGCAGGCCAGGCAGCTGCTCCAGGCAGCGCCAGTCCCTCAGGAATAGACACGTCCATCTGCAGGGTCCCCAGCCTCGTGCTCAATCACTCTGCATTATTAATAGGCGATGACTAACCGGCTGCTGCTGCAGAGCCAGCACAGGGCAGGCCTGAGGGAATCCCAGGGGATCACGCACCGCAGGGCCTGCGGGCACGCACTCCAAGGCAGGCAGGCAGGCAGGAAGGTGGGCAAGGCACAAAGGGCCAGGCAGCCCCTCCCTGCCCCTGCTCGTCTTGGCATCCACGCTGAAAGGCAAAATCCTCCCCAGACCTGTGGGCCCCATTCACACCAGCGCACACACATGTACAGACACCAGCAGTCTCCCAAACACACAGCACGGCTTCCCACTGACACCCCTAAATGTCACACCAACATTTACACACAGTTGCACCCACACACCAACATACACCAGCTGCCTTTCCACTGACACCCACACCAGCACTCACCGGGCCCAAGCCCAGCCCAAACACAGGCTCTTGGCAAGGACACGGACAGCCAAGTTTGGCCCAGCTCCACCCTCCGACAAGGAAGGAAGCCAAGCCCCGGTCCACGGCCATGCGGGAGAGGTGAGGGCACAGAGGGAAGGGGCACAGGGCAAGGAAGACAGTGTGAGACACAGTGTTAGTCAGAGCAGCGGAGCAGTGGGGGGACTGGACGCTATCCCTGGTAGGGGGAAAAGACCATTCATGCCATGCAAAATGTGGGGGAGACAAAGAGGGAACCCTCGAGGCTAAGAAGTAGGGCAGGGGGTGTCACCTTCCCCTGGCAGCCACCACGAAGCAGTCCCCAAACTGGTATAAACTGGTGATTCCTAGGTGGTCTCTGTCTCCCAAGGTCACCCCCACCCCTGGAGGCTGCCTAGCCAGCTGCCAATGGAGGTGGCATCCCCAGCCCCACCCTCACTGGAGGGGTCCCCCCTGAAGATGACGGTGGGCAGAGCAGAGCATGTCATGAGATGGTGTTTTCCATGGATTTTCAGGAGACCAAGAAAGAAACCAAATCAAAGAGAAAAAACAAGGGAGGGAAGGAAAAGAACAAAAGAAAGCAATCAAAATAAGCCGCTTGGCATCGGGGCTGGTCTAACCAGAGCCGATGTCCATAGGGCCTGCCCCGGGTCACTCTGGCCAAGAATGTGAATTCAGAAGGCAGGGATTACAGGGCAGGGCCAGGCCAAATTCCTTGATTTCCAATTGTCTTTTGGATTTGAGTTGGGACCAAGAGAAAAAAGAAAAAAAGAAAAAAGAAAAAAAGCAAGAAAGAAAGAAGAGGGAGGGAAGGAAACTAAAGAGAGAAGCAAAAATCTAAGAGATTGTCCAGGACACAAAAAACAATTGGAAGAGCAAAACAACCAAAAATCAAACAAGGAGAGGAAACAAAAGTGGGAGAATCCAACAGTTAAAAAAACCCACGGCAAACCAAACGGTAAGACAATTAGAGTGATATCTACCAGATAATGCAGTTTGTTTACCATAGCGTGTCCAATCCCTGCGTGCTTCACCGGAGAGGGGGAGGGGAGGGGTAAAAAAAAAAAAAAACCAACAAAGACAACAACAAAAGAACAGAACGAAAAGAAAAGAAAAATAAAATGACCAACTGTGAAACTCAAGGAAGGAGGAAAAAATATATATCCATATATATTTGGTTGTTTGTTCAAGCCCTCCCACCTCAGGTTTAGAGGAAGTATTTGGTTTAAAGAAAATTAAATTATAATGGGAGGGAGAAATAAAACACACACAAAATTAAATCCCTTCTTGTCCCAGTCCCTCCCCCCACCCCTCATCTGGATTCCTCTCCCCCTCACCCCCTCCCTGAAGAGCCATCTGCAGAGAAGGGGAACAGTTAAAGACTTTGGTTAGTAGAGAAGAAAACAACAAAAGAACTGGACTAAGAAAGCAAAGACTTAAAAATGGCTGACATTCCAAAGATGAGACAGAAAGGTTAGTTCGGTTTTTCACTCATACCTTGCCCCACCTGTCCCTGCCTGTCCCTTGGTCCCCTGGGTTATAAGCGTGTTAGTAACACACACAGAGTCAGCAACGGGGTTTTCCAACAGAAGGGGAGAGAGGGAAGGCGGAGGTTAAGAAGCAGACCCAGTTATGCAGTATTAGTAGGTCCTGTTGGCTGAAATGGGAGGGAGTTGGAGGGGAGGGAGGGGAACAGGGACGTGAGAAGGGGTGGGCTACTGACTCGGAATGGACGGATGGGTTTGTTAACTGACTGGTCAACCAGATGGCTTTCCAGAGAACTGGCCAGGAAGAGAGTTTGTTCTGGCCAACTGGCTGACCAGTGTTTATGTTGGGTTAATCGGTTAACCGGTTGGTGATGGGCCAGCTGGATGTCAGGGTGGGAGAAAAATGGGCAAAGCCCCTTGAGATTCAAAGAGCTGGCAAGAATAAGAGGCAGTTTCATTTGGAGGCCAAAATGTTTCCCAAGGAGCACAGGAAAGGACATAGGCATCTGCTTTTCCTGGGAACAGGAGGATAGGCAAATGAATTCAGGAGTCACTGGGGAGAGAGAGGCAGCTCCTCTCTTTTTCTCTGTCTCTTCCTTAGTTTTTTAGATTTTTATTTTACTTTTAATTTCCTTGCTTCTCTTCCTTGAGAAAGGAAGAGTGAAACACCATCAGAACAGGGGAAAGCAAACCCTGCTCTCCGTGGGCTGGCAGAGACTTCACGTGCACACTGTATCTGACCATTCCAAAGCCTCCCTCTCCCACCCACATCTACCTCCTCCCACTCGCCCATCTTAACTTTTCTGGACCACACACTTCCCCCAAAGTCCTCATCCCTGTTTTGTTATTCTCCTTCGTGTATCTAGTCCTCCCAGAATGAAATGTCCACCATCACAATCCCTGCAAGGCCCTGGAACTGCCAAGACTCCCCAGCAGCACAGCTTCCTTCTGTGTGTACACAGAACCCCCAAACCTCTGCTTCCCATCCCTGCCACCAGAAACTCCTTCCTTCCCTCACAAAGAGAAGCACAGAAGCCCACTACCTCTGAAATCCCTGATTCCTCCCTGAGCTAGAAGTCCTTTCTCCTTCCTAGGTCTCCAAAGTCCCCACTCCCGTGTGCATCTAAATTTACTTTCTCTTTCCACCACCAAGTACAGCAGCAATGACCACCCTCACCGTTAACCTGGTCTTTGAAAAGGAGATGCCAGAGGGGCCAAGGCCACTTTACTTAAGAGCTCTGGACATAGAGGGAAACTGCTGTTTGGCATCCATTAAATACTACTGCACAGCCAAGACTGTGATTGAGAGGAGGAGAGGTATTTTAGGGACAGATCCATTAGTTAAAGAGTTATTATAACCAGTGGGCACAGGACTAATTCAGTAAGACAATTAATAAGGGCCTGGTGTGATTAAAAATAACAGAATTCAATGTATAGGAGCTAGAGGAAGTGCTGAATAACCAATATTAATTATTAGTGATATAGAAGCAAGCAGTTTACATAGCAGAAGAGTCTAATTGCAGGTGCAATGACTGGAGTAAGGGGAGAACATGGGAGAAGAGGAAAAGTACCCCTGGCTGGTAGGACTGTCATGAAATGAAAGGCCAACTTGGCAGAACAAGGCATATTTAGCTTTAGGATATAGTAAGCCGATTGTACCCCAAAAGGTAAGACATGGCTGATAGCACAGTACAAGGCAGGGGAAAAAAAGGGCACTGGAAGCTAAACCCCAAGTACTGTTCTTTTGAATTATAACTTGTTATAGAGAACAAAATAAAGTTTTCAATGTTCACCCCCCCAAAAAAAGTTCCATTGTTAACAATTAGAACAGTACATTAAACACAGAATTGAAAGAAGAAAAGTGATTTCAAAACCTGGGCTTTCCATGAATGTGTCAGGAGACTGGGCTTCCTCTGAAAATCAGCAAGAGGTTGGCATGCATGAGATGAGAACACTCTAACCCTAGGGACTGAGGAGGCAGAACCCTGTCATGTGATCGTGATTGATTTAGAGGCAACTGTGGTCATATTCAAACAGCACTTCTACTGACACCCGGCCCTGTGACAGCTCAGGAAGAGGAGGTAGAGGGCAGCTCGGGCCAGAATCTGGGGAGCTATGATTTCAACTAGTAAGTGAGTAGTGAAGGCCTTATCTACTCATAGAGCTCAGAATGGCATTGTCTGATGAATTAGGTCAGCACCATGGACACATGGGAGAAGCCGGTCATTACACCAATGGTAATTTACCACGGCCAAGGAAGGGCCTTTGTAACAAACTATAACCCATCCTCACTGTGAACCCTGAAGATAGCTCTGGCCCCTTCAAGAAAGCACAAGACACAGAAATCTGTGATGAAGTCAGTTTCTGTGGAACATGAACAAAAGGAGCTTAGAACAAAGAACTACTCCTGGCACTTAGGTATGGAGGAGCCCATTTTGCAGAGATATATATAAGTAGGATGCTTATATATAATATCCCAGAATGACAGAACCACAGGGGAACCACAGCCTCATCTGTATTTTACACCAGTGACAACAACCAGGCCCTTCCTGAGAGTCAGAGGAACGGAGTAGCTTCTGAGTCACACAAACTTCCAACTCCACTACTTCCTTTCTGGATAGCCTTCTGCAAATTCTTTAATCTTCCAAGCCTCAGTTTCCTTCTGAGTAAAATGGGAATAATACCTCTCACTCCCAAAACTGTTATAAAAACTAGATGAAATACAAGAGAAATGAAACCCTTGAACTTGGAAGTTAGTGAAGGAGATTCTGGGGTGATCTGAGAAATGCAGAGGATAGAGTTCTGAGAAAATTCGGGGTGGAAACAGGACAGGTTTTCTTCTGGACTCACTAAGCAAACTGTAGTTTTTCCCAGAATGATAAGTGATAGGACAGTGGTCATATAAAAGAGTTAGATCTGCTCATTTTGGACATAAGTCTCATGTGTAAAATCTCACCAATCAGCTTTAAGGAAGAAATCCAATGAATCAGAAAAACAGATAAACAAGTACAGAAAGGAAGATAAATAGGTGGTTTAGCTGAGAGCTGTGGGAAGAAGGGTAAAGAACTAGGAGTAGTATAGACAGGGATGGAGGGCAGCAGATGTAGGTCCTAAAAAGGGTTGTGTGCCATGCCAGAGAGGACATGGGAGGGAAGATGTCCTAAACACCTACTGGACAGCATCTTGGGGGATTCCATTCATGAGGACTTCATCCCTGGGGGACTTCACACTCGGGGCCCCCACTCTTGGGAACTACATCTTTGGATGACTGCACTGATGGGTCTTTCCATCTTGGAAATTCATCCTTGGAGAATCCATCCTTGGGTGACTGTCTCCTCAAGGACTCCACCTTTCAGGGACTCTATCCTTTACAGAGTCTGTCCTTAAGGACCTGCATCATTAAGGACTTCATCTTTGAGGGGCTACATCACTGAGGACTTATTCTTGATGGAATTCACCTTTGGAGAACTCTGTCTTTGGAGGACGCCATCCCTTAAGGACTGATTCACTGGAAATTCCATCCAGGAATCTCATCTTTGGATGCTCCATCCTTAATGGAATCCATCCTTGGGGGACTCCATTCTTGGGGATTCTATCCCTGAGGATTCCATCCCTAGATTCTGTCCTTGAGGGATTCTACTCTGGGGGCCCAGGGGAGCTTCTGAAAGTCTCTGCACTAAGAAGAGGCATCATCTGAGCTAGGCAAAAGGATGCATCATATGATGTTTTGGTAGCCAGCTCCTCTTCCAAGTTTGGTGCTGGCTAATGATACAATGGGTTTGCACATTCTGCTTACATGGTAGCAGGAGACAGTTGGGAGACATACTGGCTATGGGAGGAGAGTGAGTCCACGATTAAAAATAGGCCTCGGGGAATCCTCAGAAGTAATCATTTCTGCCAAGATCCCCCAAGAGAACTGCTTGTCACTGTAACTTCAAAGCTGGGTTTGAAAGAAGGAGAAAGAGAGATGCTGTATCAATCAGATCCTCCCTGATCCTAACTGTATGGTCTAAAAGCACCTAGATTTTCTAGGGAGATAACCTAACCCAGGGTCCAAGGGGGAAAATTCAGCCTCCTTCCAGTCTTTGGACTGACCTTTGACCTATAGTTCCAGCTCCAGGAGCAAAAGGGAGGGGAAGCCCTGGGCAGGCCTCCCAGGAAGCCATCTCCCTGACCACTGGAATCATGTGAGGAAAATCATGTAGAAGCCACAGAGTTCCTGGATCATTGCCATTGAATCTGAAAAGCTGAAGGCAGGTGTCATTTCTTATATCACTTCTCTGTTTTAGCTCCTGGCACACAAAACTTGAGGGAGGGAGGGAGGAAGGGAGGGAGGGAGGGAGAGAAGTCTGATGCGAGCCACACTGGTCTACATCACTCCTCTGATCACATGATTTTCAGAGTTCTAGGATGTCATGTGGACACTGAACAAAGTTGCACAACCAGGGATACTCCCCAGCAGCACTACTGACATTTGGGGTCCAGTCATTCCTTGCTGGGGGTGCTTAGCACAACCCTGGCCTCTACCCACAAGATGCCAGTAACACCCCTTATTCTGGTAATCCAAAAGAGCTCCAGACATTGACAAATGTCTCCTGAGGGCACAGTGTGACTGAGTGGCTTTGAGACACCATATAAACAATAGAGCCTAAGAAATTACTCTTATACACCCTGAAGAGGTGAAGAGCCTAAGCCTTGAGTGAGAACTGCTCAAGGACTGGATTCACAGGTCAATAGGTCCTCCAGCAGTGCCTTCTCCCTGGAACAGGATCTCTGTGTGTAGTTCAGGTCAGCCTTGAACTCACTAAGTCATCCAAATTGGCCCTGAACTCACTAGCTAGCTCGGGCTGGGCTCGAACTCACACCAGTCTTCCTGTCTGAGCCTCCTGAGCGCTGGGATTACAGGCATGCATCACCACATCTGGCTCAGGAGCTCTTTTTAAAGAGGTGTACCAATAGAGGGCTTTGAAGAGATACCCTCTGCACTCAACAGGTCCTGCTTCTGGGTCAACGTGACTGGCCTCTGCTTTGAGTTACCCAGTAGAACAATCCAAAAGGAAAGACTTTCCATCCGTCACTAGGATAAATCCATTCCTGCAGGCCCCACAAGCCCCAGAAGAGGTAGTCATGGGTCTACACACATCCTGCTGAGGCCATGTGCTGCCCACTCCATGTGGCTTTTGCCTCCCCTAGCCACAAGCCTCTCCTTCCTCTTGGGTGTCTCTTGAGTTCACAGAACATTAAGGTTTTTGTTGCTTACTTGGCACTTGCACGGCTTCCCTCTGCTCACTTTTCACAGTCCTAGCCAATCTCTTCGAAAGTTGAAGTCCTGGGAAGGTAACCGCCATGGTCTTCTCTATGCGCAGTTTGCTGAACCATGTCTACTGCCCAAGAAAAAAGTGGCTAGGGACTGTGGGCTTGTGGTGTCCTGCTGAAAGCAGCAGCAGGTGACCCCAGTGTCCTAGGGAAGGCAAGGAAGCAAGAGGCATCTGCTTCCAATAAAAGGTATGGTGCCTGACAGTATCACAAATGCCCATGACACACTCTGGTGGGCTCAGACGGGGACGATAATACAGGACAGCCCTCTGACCAGGATATAGGATAATATGACACGAGGGGGCACTGAATCGAGGCAGAGGGACCCTAAAGGATGGAGCCTGTCACTGCAGAATGTGGAGGGCACCAGGAATAGGTACATCAGTAGGAGCTGGACTGTAACAGGTGGCAGCAAGTTCCTAAAAGAACAGCAGGATTAGTCAGCACACTGTCACAGCAGGGGAGGGCAGCAGTAAATGAGGAGGGATCCCCATTAGATCATCAACCAGCACTGTTAAATAAGCACAGGTAAGAGGAGTGGGAGGCCAGCCAGAGTCCTGAGCCCCATTAAGAAGCTTTCCAGTGGGAGGAAGAGGAGGAGGAGAAGGAGGATAACAAAGGTGATGACGAGGAAGAAAAGTGATGCCAGAAAGCTTGTCACTCCCCAGCCAGAACCAGGAAGAAGTCTGAAGAAGAAAACTAGCAAGAGAACAGCCACAGTGTAGAGAGACGGGGTCTCCACAGGTAGATATAGGGCTGTCTGGTTTCCCAGTCGCCCTTAGCCCTCAAGGGAGGGGGCTGAAAGAGCTTCGCTGCTGTTAGCTATGAGACTGCAGTTCCAGGAGAGCAGAGGAACTGAGATCCAGGGGACAGTGAGCAGGGGCAGGAGCCAGGAGCCAGGAGGTAGAAAAAAGAGCTCCCACAATGCCTAGCAGCTTCCTCCACTTTGTGCAGAAGGGCGGGCTTGGACCCTAAAGAAGGCAGAAACTTCTTGCAGATAGAAACTAGCTGTGGAGTTCCTGTCAATCAAAGCCTGGGGAGAAAGGTCGGCTCACCTGTGAATGCTGCCACAGGCCCCGTGAGCAGCGAAGACAGCCACTTATTTTTGAGAGGTTTGGGGTTTGTTTGGGTTTTGGGGCACTAGGTATTAAACTCAGGACCTTGCACTTGCTAGGCAGGTGCAGTGCCACTGAGCTAAATCTCTAGACCCAGGAGGGCCACTCTTAAGAGCACCTGGTGAATCTGGCACCCCCTTCCCCAACCAGCTGTCTCTCTGTTTACTCTCCCCCCACCTCAGCCCTGGAAAAGTCTCTCCACTCAATTCTGCCTGCATTCTCCAGTGTTGGGACCCCCACGCCTGCTCCACTAGGGCAGCATGCTCACCATAGAGGGCTCTCTTCACATCAGCTCCCCAGTCCCCTCTACTCTGGCTGTGCCCTCTCTTCCCATCTCCTGAAACCCCTCCTGTGTCAGCTGATTTCCTGGGCCTCGGTCCTTGAAATCCCAGCTGCTCCCACCAACTGGATCCCGTACCTTCCCCTGGCCTCAGGCTCCTGTTTAGAAGCAGTTCAGGAGCCTCCCCCTACCTCAAATCTCAGTCACTGAGGTCTCTGTCACGTAGCCACACTTCGAGGCCCCCCACAGTCCTTAACCTTGTCATTCTCCAGACCCACACCTCACTGCCACATCCCAGCAGCCCTCTCACCACCTGTGTTTTGCCCCATACGTGGCTGACCCTTGACCTTCTTGCTCCCCCTACCTGGCGCAGGTTTCGGGTGACCCGGACGTCGTGCCAGGCATTGTCGTTGAACTTGCCGTTGACAGGTTCCACGAGGGCCTCGAACGCTCCTGAGCCTAAGTTGATGACCAGCCAGACGGCTCCAGACTTGAGGGACAGGTTGACGTAGTCAGCTGACTTGCCCGTGTGCAGCATCAGCCCGTTGCGCTGCAGGGTGCGGAAAGCCAGCGTGATCTCGTCAGTGCTGCTCTGGATCGGGTTGTGTGACAGGTCATAGCAGAAGAACTCATTGCCTTTGAAGGTCGCCACAAACTCCTCCTTGCCTGGACACCATGGTTTAGGAAAACAGAAGAAGGCTGAGTGGGGTGGACTCTGCCAGCGCCTCCCTCTTCCCCTTCAGGACAACAAGAGTCCTACAGCCCTGGCTCCAGGCTTTGGGGACCCTCCTCCCTCAGCCTGTCAGTCCTCTTCTCTGGACCCTGCCATCTTCACTGTCAAAAGCCAGCTTCTCCCAGGTCCACTTCCCAAGCAGAAGGCTGCTAAGTGGCTCTCATGCTGACAGCTGACAATTAAGCTGCCAGAGGGCTAGGGAAAGCAGAAGGGTCCAGCCCCCTTCATAAAGGGACATGGGAGAGAAACAAGAGCTCCACCCAGCTTCTTCCTGGGAGCTCCACCCTGGGACAGAGGCACTGAGGGTCTCCGGAGTGCAGCCCACTCCCCCTACCCCCCTCTTCTGGTGACTGGAGACTCTCAGTGCTCAGGGACAGCTTCAGGCCTTACCATCTGGGGTGGGACTAGGAGGCCTCTGTCCAGCACTGAGCAGGTGAAGAGAATGGGAAGTGTGGGAGGGATGGGAAGGGCAGGGATAAGACACACAGGAAGGCAATGCAGGTGACAGTGATATGCACCAGGTAGTAGGAGGCCACTGTGCCCAGCTCACATGTGTGACCACCATGCCAGCTCTCACTCCACCCTAGTTTCCTACTCCAACCTGAGGACAGTCTCCAAAGGGTCCATGGTGCTGAGTATGCAACCTGTGTGTGCCAGGCAGTGGCAGGGATGCGACAGCCCCTTCCACTGGCACTTTTTAAGCAGAAGCAACAGCTACTGGGAAGGCTTTAGGGATTGCCAGTGCTCTGAAAGTGGGTGACAAATGAGAGGACAATGACTCTGGTACCAGGATGCTGGGGTCCAGCACCACAACTGTACAAACTAGAGCACAGCAGAGGGAAGGGGACCCAGATGAGGAATGGGGGGCACCGGAGGCCCTGAACCCAGGCATGTGGCTCTTGTCTCCTTATCAGTTAATGGTGACACAGCTGCTGGTCCTTCCTATGTCCCCAGGTGGATGAGTGGCAAACAGGACTGTGTCATAAGGGTTTTATGCAGAAACTGTGCTGTCCAAGCACAGAGACTGTCAGATGTTCTGAAGGCCTGGGAAAGAGCAGGCACCATGCCACAGGCATGAAGGACCTCTAGGATGCAGCTGCCCTCTCCCTGGGGGACAGAGCTCAACAGAAGTGCTACATGTGGACACAGGGGTCTCTGGGTACAGATTCTGCGGAGCCCCTCCCCCCCCACACCAGCCTGCCTCTCTCTGGGCAGGCTGCCCACAGACTCTGTCCTCACTGCCTCCGGATGCCAAGGCACCAGCTGCTGCCCCAGAGCCTGGCACAGCCCTCACTGCAGCTGGTAAGGCCTGGTGTCCTGAGGCCTCAGGGCAGTGGGTGGGGAGAACACCAACACAATCTGAATCCCCCCTTTCTCTATTTAGGAAGTCTGAAGCAAAGGTGAAGAATCCAGCAGAGACAATAAGGGAAAGAGGAGAGAAAGGATGAAGTGCAGTGAGGTGACATAGGGGAAAAAGATGGACCACATGGGAGGGACAAAGAAGAAATGGAGACAGCTCAGGGTTGAGGGAGCAAAAGGTGACAGGAAGCTACATAGATTTAAAAAAAAAAAAAAAAAGGAGCAATTCCTAAGGGGACAGGGAAGGGAGATGGGAACAGGGCCAGCAAGGAAAGGGGACAGGGACCTCTAGGGAAGAAAAGCCAAGGCTTTCTGGGGCCTTACAGTTTCCATGGCAACCAGGCCTGCTGCTCAGACACTGGCAGAACCAGGGGGCTCAAGGACTAGAAAAGTGAATGTGTTTGACCTTGGATTTGCCACATGTACTGGCTAGTCCCGCCCAGAAGTCGGGCTTCCCCTCCCACTCCCTCACCTTCACTGCAGTCAAAGAAAATATTGTTACAGAGTCAGACAGAGAGAAAAGAAAGAATAAGGCAGCCACGTGAAAGAGTGATTGGGACAGAACAAAAGAAGCCGGGGAAAAAAAAAGAAAGGCTGGATCGTGGCTGCCAAAGCAAAAATGGGGAAATAAGGCCATTCCTCGACTCCTCAGCGCAGCCTCCCATCTCTAAAGAGGAGAAGCAAAGTGAGCCATGCTGTGGCCTGTGCCTAGGAGGTTCAAGTCCCTGGGCCACCACAGTCCTGAGAAGCCCAGAGATGGGAAGAGACAGAGAGCCTTGAAGAGAGGAAGGGAGAGGGGTGAGCTGCTGCAGAAAAGGAAGCCAGAGCGTGAAGAAGAGAGAGAATGGAGAGGGGAGAGCGGAAGAGGGACCTCAAGGTGGCGGTGGGGACTCTGCCCAGCCCAAACTAGATCTAGGCTGCGTGAGAACTGAGGCACCAGGGGGCACTCTGCTCCGTCTCCCAGGCGAGAGGGCGTAGGAACTACAACTCCCAGCAGCACCTGAACAATTATAGCTCTTAAGAGCTTCTGGTGCAGGAAGGTGATAGCTGATACTTGTTTGCTTCCCTGGGTTGGGGGTGGAAGTGTCCATGGACCCACAAATGCACCCAGTGAAGCAGAATGTGCCCAGGGCCTGGCTGTTGTGGCCCTAGGTTTCCAAGCACCATGAAAAGGCCGGACACAGCAGCTGTCTCCTTTCCAGGCCCAGCTCAAAGGCCTCCTCTGGGAAGGTCTCCAGCCCCTCCGCCCCTCCCTCCTCTGGAGCACTACAGCTGTCTGTTCTGCTCATTTGGCACTTACTGCCTAGTAACATCTTGTACTGCTCCCTGGAGAGGAAGTGTGATGTGAGAAAGAAGACCTGGGCGCTAGTGCTGGCTCTGCCACCAGCTTTGTGACCTTGGCCAAGATACAACAGCTCTAAGCCCTGCCTTCTCCTCTGGTAAAAGAAACTAATGATCAGTTCACCTCACGGATTGCTGTGAGCATCCAGAAAGAAGTGTGGATGGGGGCAGCTTCCGAAACTGTGAACCAGTCCACAAATAAAGGACTCTCCTACTGGGACATAACTTTCTGTGGATAAGCGCTCTTGTTTCTCTCTCTCTCCTCCCTCCCTCCCACCCTCCTCTGTCTCACACTCTCTCTCTCTCATTGAATAAATTAACTGCTCTGCACAAAGCCTGCACTTTTCATATACTTTGCATGGACCACACTTTATGTACTTATTTGTTAGAACATCAATGAGCCCCCTGGGAACAGAGACCATTCACTCATTTAAAATCAATGTGCTGAGCTCACGCCTACATAGGTGCCAGGAGCTGTGGAGAGCGTGGAAATACAGATGAAAATACCTGATCCCTGTCTTTAGGGAGCTCAGGGAAGTGGGGGCAGCAAACAGGGGAGGTGACAGTTGTGATATGGTGTGACTGACTCTAATGAAACTGTGGACAAAAGGTAGCCTGGGAGTGTCCAAGTTGGTCTGTGGACTCAGGGAGGCAGTCTGGCTGCTCCTTCAAGAGGCAGCTGAGACAGTAAGGAGCTGGCAGAGGAGAGGACAGCGGGCACCAGGGCAAAGAGAAGAGCCGCCAGCTCGAGGGTGGAGATGGGTGTGAGGGCGCAGGGCCTCAGCCTGCTGCAGTGTACACGGTCAAACTGGCCTGAAAACTTCTTAGGAAAGAGACATGCCCACAAGGACATGCCACATGCTCCATGTGGGCAAAGGAGCTAGAATCCCAGATCCCGCAGGCCCACAAAAAGGCCCGTACTGGTCAGTGTCTGTAAAACGGAAGCAATGACCCCGAGCATAAGGGTCGCAAAGGCTCACTGAGATAGTGTGTATGACACAAATGGATCAGGGAGGCCACATATCCCTACCAGAATTCCCCGGGGCAGGATGTCTCCAGCCCAGACTTGACGGATAAATGGGGCCACCCTGCTGCTTGGTGCTCTACCAGAGAAACACACTTTCTAGGGCCAGACCTGAAAACCGCCATGAAGAAGAACATCAGCATTCTACAGTGAGATCATCGGGACAGCCAGGATTTGGGAAGGACACGGAGGGTGTGGCTTTCTCACCAGGGCAGGCAATGGCACAGCAGTATAGCCCACCACAAGCCTCCAGGTATAAGAGGGGGCACCTGGGTAGTTGGCTTCCCCTAGGAAGCACTCATAGCCTACAGCAGGGTAAGGGCTAGGCTCTCTGGGGGCCGTGGGGTCACTGACCTTTTGTTGGCTGGTGCACATCGCCGGCTCCTCCTCTCCCGGCCCCCCCCTCGGAGAACAGTAAGGACCCTACTGGAGAAGCAGAATTGGGGAGTCAGGCACAAAGGGCTTCCCAGCCAACCCCACCCCAGCCTGGAGGTGACAGAGAGCCCTCTCCAGGGCCAAGGTGCTGCCTGCAGGCACAGGAGAGGAGGCCTTCTCTGGGGACCTTCTGGAGCTCGGGGGAAGGAGCTAGTTGACAAACTGAGGACCATGTGCCCCACAGATCCCACAAATTCATGAACCTCGACTTTGCCCAAGGTAGGGAGAATAGGCAGAGGAGCAGAAGGCAAAGCAAACAGGATACCTTCAGGGACAGGAGGCCTTGAGATCCTGCTCCAATCTCCACTTCAACCCACCCCCAGCCCCGGCCAAAGCCTCCGCTGAGGCCCAGGCCCCTCTCCATCAGGCATCTCTGTACATGTCCCTTCCGCTGGGTCTGAGTTCATGCTCAACTTCAAAAACCTGACACAGGCACCAAGTCCAAAATGCTCCCAGGTCACCCATCAGACCCCCTTGGCTGTGTGCTCTCACCTACACCTGTACTGGCCCCCACAGCGATGCTCTAAGGGTTGCCATTTAGAGAACAGGGCTTCCCATGGATTTCTCAGGGGCAACCCACATTTCCTGTTGATGCTCCGCCTTCCTTCCCTTGTACCCACATTAGGCCTGGGCCCAATGGGAAGTCCTGGCTGGGGAGAGCTCACCAGGTAGGTGGGGTCCTCGGGAGTCAGTTCTCATTCCCCACCACCATGTTCCTGCCCACCCAGCCTCAGCTCCTAAGGTCTCCCAGGCACCAGTTGCTAAGTCTGGGCTCTAGGCTGCCTTAGCGCTGGTCTGGCTCTGCCCATGAACATGCGCTGTCAGAGCCAGGCCCCAGCCACCTGCCTCATTGCCAGATCCATGGAGTGGCTTCAAAATGAGGAAACAGGGATGAGGAAAAAGTCCCTATCTGGGCCCTTACTCCAACCCCAAGGCCCCAGAACTGAGACTAGAATAACATCTGAACTTCGGAGGTCCTAGAGAAGGGGAAGACTTTCTGGGATCCTCCTGAAGGATCTTCATCTATGACTAAGGGAAGCCACAGCCAACCCTTGCAAATCCGAATACTGAAAGGCAAGATGGACATGAATGACTTGTCCAGGGCATCTTCCCCCAAATCCCCACCTGAGACTCTCCCTCCCTATATGTCTTCACATAATTTCACATCCCTGAAAGAATCTTGGGCCCCTGCTCCCCAGATCTAAATCCACCCCAAACTTCAGATCTCTTCCAGTCTCTCCACACAGTCCCATCTTGGTGTTATGGGTCCTCTGCCCACAGTTCAGGACCTTGCCCTGACTCAGTGTCGAGAGTGACGCTGGGCAGGTGTGGCAGTGTCTGAGGTATGGAAGGTCGAGTCCCCGCGCTCAAAGAGTTAATGCAGGGAGGGTGAGAGAGGCCAGAGCTGGAGGGCAGCGGCCAGGATTTCGGGGTCTGCTCAACACCAGGGGTTTGAGGTGGCAGGGACTTGGCTGAAGGGACACTCCAGTCATGGGTCGAGGTCCACCCACTAGAGCTGTAATCATCAGCGAGTCACCTGACTTCTCTTGGTGCTCGGGGCTCTCCTCTACTAAATAGGGTTGAGAACCATTCAGAGATGTGAAGATGGCTAGTGGGACACTGTGGAAAGGGGGGACCCTACACCTCCAGTCTCCCACGTCTTCCCTCCTCACCCTCTTCTGATGACAGAAGTGACAGGACAAGGGGAATGCAGGTGCTCATGTACTCTTTCTCCAGCCCAGGCCCTTTTCTGTTTCTTGGGTTCACAGAAAAGAAAGAATGATCAGAATGAGTGGAAGGAAATAAAATACGGCCATGAGAAAGAAAACAGGTGAGATACACTACCAGGAGAACGCAAAAAGGTGACTGGAGACAACGAACGGCAGGAGTTCAAACATCTCTTGATGTCAGAAACCAAGGTGAGATGAGGGCAGATGGAGCAAATCTGGGCGGACGGAGAGGGGAGCGCACAGACGTGGACCAGGCCCCCACCCCGACCCGGCACCCCCAACAAAATAAAGACATGGCCGGGGAAGAGGGTAGGAGAGGAAGGAAGGAGGGAGGACAGGTGGAGGAGAGGGACAGGGAGGGAGAAGAACAGAAAACTTCAGGTGCAGGTTGGGGACAATCCAATCCAAATCAAACCAAAACTTCAAACCATACCTTCGCTGTTTAACGTCAGGTGAGCCGGACCTTGGAAAGGGGAAGGAGAGAAAGAGAGAAAGGAAAAAAAAAGGAGAAAAAAGAAAGAAAAGGGGAAAGAAACAAAGAAAACACGAGTCATCAAAATCAGCCAGAGAGAAGGGAGAAAAAAAGCTTCTGCTGCCACAATTTAAAAACCCTTTTTAACTTGTGACAGACATCGGGGGGAGGAGCCCCCAGCCCAGAAGCTGGGGAAGGGGCCCGATGCGGGACAGAGGGGAGAGGGCACAAAGGGGAAGAGAGAAAGAAAGATAAGGGGGCACCAGAGCGGGTGAGAGGGGTGAACCGGGAGGATGGGGCAGGGAGTCGCTGCAGGGGGAGAGGAGATTTTGGTTTCTTTTTTTCTTCTTGCCGGAAAAAAAAAGGAAAAGGAGGAGAAGCATGAGGCTGGGAGGGCTGCTTTTTCCTTTTTCTTTTTTTCTTTTTTTTTTTCTTCCGGGAGGCGGAGAGAAAAAAAAACGGTCAACGAGAAAAACGATTCAGATGGAGGAGAAAATAAAACACGACACAAAAATCAAAGCCACCTGGAGAGAGAGAGAGTGTCCTGTTAGCGTGGAATTGAGCGGGCAAGGGCACCTCCAACCCCCCTCACACACACACCATCCCCATGACCCCTACGACCTTGACAGAGAAGGGGATTAGAAGGGGGTGTAGTAAGCCTGGACCCCAAAGAAAACTCCCAACAAAGCAATGTTTGGCAAGACATCTCTAGGGTCCTAATCCTCCCAGCTACCTCTTCCCAACAGCCTCGTCAGAGACAGAAAAGACCTGGGCTCTATGAAGAAACCGGAAAGACTGGGGCTCAGGGAAATAAGTTAAAAGGAAGCGAGTATGAGGAAGTGGAGCCTAGGGTGGTGGTGGCAAACCTACGGTGTGCATGTGGGCTGTTTATATCATTAACAGCCCTAAAAGGTTTGCCATCACTGGTCTAGAGAGACCCTAGAACAAAGACAGAAAGAGTGGATGCTTCTACAAGGAGGTCTGTGGACTGAGGCCGTGAGGTTCAAAAGGGACAGCCGAGACCCAGGAGGCCCAGCTCTCTCGGAGCTCAAAGTACTTTGTTCCTAAACCCCTTTTTCTTTTTCTTTTTCTTCCTTTCTTTTTTTTTTTTAAAGACAGGGTCTCGCACTGTAGTTTAGGCTGGCCTCAAACTTACTATGTAGCCCAGGCTGGCCTTGAACTCACAGCAGTCCTCCTGCTTCTGCCTCCTAATCCCTGGGATTACAGGTGTGAGCCACCTAACCCAGTCTAAACCTTCTTTTTCTGATGAAGACCTCTGAGATGATAGAAAAGCTGACTTTTAAAAATAGAAAACAAAGCAAGATCAGCTGGGATTTCCTTCCACAGTGACTTCCACCACTGGGGACGCCCTGTCAGCCGGAACCCAAGTCACTCCTCCGTGGCCTCAGCTAGGAAAGACCCAGCCCACTGGATCAGTCCACACAGCCGTGCTGGGAGCCCAGGCCTTCCCGAACGACCAGCCAGTTCCACCAAATCACAGCCCTAACCTGCCTTCCAAGATCTGACCCAGAGAGCCCTGCAGTACCCTAGGTTGCCTTGGGAAACTTCCAAGTGCGGTGGCAATGTGATACAGGGCCAGGGACAGAAAATGGGGCCAAAACACAAGCTTTGAAGCTCCAGTGTCTCCGGGGAAGAGCTGAGGGCTGAGGTGCCTGGGGTCCAAGAGGGAAGAGGGCAAGGACGCCAGCAAGGGCATGGGGGGGGTGGTCAAGGGCTTGGACCCTGGCGAAGGTGCGGCTGAATGGAGCAGGGGACTCCCTTCTGTATTTTTCTGGGGTGGTATTTGCTTCCCCCCACCTCTGGGTCTGAGGCCAGCTTGGGGAGGAGGCTGCAGCTGTTAGGGGCAACCTCAAGACACAAGTTGTATCTACAGCACAGGTGGGAATACCCAGCACTTGGACTGTCTTCTTACCCCCACTCCCACCCCCACCCCCACCCCATCAGTGACTCTTTCCTAAGAACCACCAGCACCTTCTTCCACACCCCTAAACAGGGACCCAGGCAAGATAGGAATGCTGAACCTTCCTCTCACTCTGCCTGTCAGTAACTGCCTTATCCGGGGCCAACTGTGAGAATCGTAATCTCTGCTGCTCCAGTCCGGGAGCTGGGGCCTGTGAACCCTCCCTCTGTCCCCTCCAGGCCTGACTATTCCAGGGGGCAGTCACGTCTCTCTCCTCAAAGACCCTTCCGCTGCCCAGTTCCTGCCAGCCTCATTAGCATGCAGCACTCTCCCTCTGTCACCACGGCAACCAGCTGCTCAGCTCCCTCAGGCGTGACAGTACCAGCCATCTTGGTGAGGGGAGGCCAGTTGCCTTCCTGTCTACCCCTGGCTCAGGCCCAGCTGGCCTGAGGGTTCCCTCCAAAACTTCCATAAAGCCTGTTCCCAACCCACTCCCATCTGAAATCTGCTTCTTCCTGCTGGCCCGGAGCCCCACGTGGGTGGTCTCCTGCCCATGTCCACCAGTGGTATCAACCCCTCCTCCCACTGCTGGAGAAAAGGCTGGCAGTGATAGATGGCACTGCTGAGGTCCCTTCCAAGAACACTACCTGGCTGCTTCTAGGTCACCTCTACCTGCTACAAGAGGTCAAGAAGAGAGAGGAGGTGCTCAGCCAGGCTGCAGGGCAGGAGGGCAGGAGGCCTCAGGCAAGTCACAGCTCGAACAGGGGAGCCACAGCCAACCTGGGGACCACCGACAGCCCAACTCACCTCCCGCCTTCCAGTCTCACCTTTGACCCTCCTACCAATACCCCAGAGAGGACCCCAGTTCGAAGGGAAAGACAACTATGGGGGCAAGACTAAGAGACACATGCTCAAGCACACAGACACAGCAGAGACACAAAGATCACAGCCCCTCCCACAGTCCCCACTGCACACCCCACATAGCACTGACATACAACACCACGTCCAAATCAGTGGGCCACCCCAGACAAACAGTTAGGTACTGTCCATGGGCCATGCCGCTGTTCCAAAGCCTGATCACCCTTTCAGCTGGGCCTGCTCCTCCCGGTTTCTGCAGCCCCCCCCCCCCCGTCCTTTCCTCCTGGGCCCGGCCAGTCTCTTTTCCTCTCCTTTGTGTCCTCCCATAGTCCTTCTGGTCCCACCTCTTCACTTGGCCCCTCGCCCTCCCTGCACCTCTGCTGCTTCCTTCCTTCTCCCGAGCTCTCCCTGCTCTTCTCCTCTCATTCCTCTCACTCCTTCCATCGCTCCCTTTGTTCCAGAGAGACGTGACATCAAGAGCTAGCGAGTAAGTCACATCAGTGCTAAATCTTATCTCCGGCCCTCAGAAGGCTGCATCCACCCAGACATGCAGACTCTGTCTCACTCGTACACACACACATGCGCGCACACACACACACATACACACGCATGCACATACATGCACACACACTGAGGTAAACACTGGCGCACAGAGAGGCAAACACAGATGCAGACAAACGAAGCTGTGAACACTCTTACAGAGGCACACAGATGTGGTCCATACCACAGAAACATGTGGGTGAGCAGTGTACCCACACAGACACAAAACCATGACACATGCACACAGCACATACCTACAGACATGCTGAGATGCCCACAGACACAGCCACATGCACACACTCACATGCATGCACGCACGCACACAAACACTGCTGTTTGCTGGGACAAGAGAGAGGACCTAAGGATTCCTGAGGAAAAGAGATATTCAAGGAAAGAGACCAGCTGTCGATAGTGGATAGACACCACCGGAACTCACATTCTGCCCCTCCCCCAGCTCCTCCTGGTAGGGCCTGGGCTCAGGGACGCCCCAAGGAGGGCGACTGTGGGGCAGGGTGACCGAGTAACAGCCTCACCTCACATCTGCCCCACTGCCTTCCGCACAGCAGCATTGTGAGTTCACTTGCCTCCCAGCCTTCAAGCCCAGACTGCCCGTGCAGGCCTCCCTCTTCCAGATCCCAGAGAAGGGAAAGAAACAGGGAAAGTCAAAGCCAGAGGGAAAGGTTTAGGAAATGACAGAAACCCAGAGAGAATGTATGGAAGGACAGACAGGCAGAGCCCAGAGACACAGCCTGGAATAAGAGAGGTAAAGACAAGCAGCAGAGAGAAAGGCAACCAGAGTGGGAGGCAGGGAAAGAATGGACACAGACCCCGGAGAGAGGCACGCACCCACCCTGGCTGGGCCTGGACTAAAGGGGCAGGCCTGCCCCTCCCCCCGCGGGCAGGTCTGGTCAAAGGGGAGGAGCTGCCCCCGACATCCCTTGATCCACAGAAAGACCCCTCTCTGCCTACAGTCTCGAGCACACTGTGGTCCACCTAAGCTCCCAGCAGAGGTGTGGACTATCCCCACGAACAGGATTGGGGGGCAGCAGTCTGCTCCTATCCACCCCACCCCATTTGTCCTTCCTGCCCATCCTAAGCTGAGCTGGGCAAACCAAGTCTACCCACTCACTTCTAAGCCCTCCTGGTCCCCCAGCCACAGCCCTTTGCCCCACTCTCCCACTCTTCCCAGCAAAGAAGAAGAAAGGCCAGTGGGCAGGGTGATGGGACACGGAGGAGGGGCAAGGCCAACCCACCACCTGACAGTGACCCACACCAACATGGAAGGCCTGGACAGCAGTGGGGCTGAGGGAGCCAAGAGAGGGCGCCAGACATCTCTCCTCAGAGGGCACTAAACATGGACAAAGGAGAGAGCTTTGGGGTGGCCAATGACACTCCTTCACACAGGACCCCGCCCCATGGCGAAGGATGGCTACCCCAGTGACTGGGGGACTTCACTCACCTTCCATGGGGTGCTCCTCTATAGCCAGTCAGGTTCAGACAAGGGAAGCAGAAAAGAGAAGAGAAAGGAGGCTGTTAGCAGCATACGGTACCTCCCTGGGGACCCCGACACAAGCCACCCCACCTGAAAGGCCCGAATGTCAGGGAAGAGCTTTCTGATGATTAAGCGAAGCAGAGCTGTCCCCTGGCCAGTGCCGGCCACACGGTCACCCAGCCCAGGAGGGGAGGGCTGTCCCTCCACAGGCATCACACATTCCCTTTGGTACATTTCAGGAAACTGAGGCTCAAGGAAGGGAAGTGGCCACTCAGGCCTCACAGAGAGTTGGGAGCAGGGGGGAGCAGCAGCCGGCTTCCGACTCCCTGAGGCAGGCTCCTCCCTCCATTGCTTGGCGTCTCAGAGACAGATGGGGACACACTCACACCAGTTAGCTGTCTCGCCGGGCTTGCCCAAAACACACGCTTGGTGACACACTGACACACATAGGAACTTGGCGATCCAGCAACACACACAGCTCTCACACAACTCACTTCCAGAGTATCTGCACACAAGGCCCCACCAGCCCTCAGCTCCCTACCCACCTAGGGGAGAAAAGAGTCAGTACAGGAAGTCAGAAAACACAGTTCCACCGGTCATTCAGCCTCTCTAAGAACCCCTGTGCCTCAGGTTCCATGGTTAGAATAAATACCTTCTCAAAAGCATGGTGAGGTGAAACCCTGCAGGCTGGATGGCCAGGTCAGTGGCGGGGGGCCAAACCTGTGCCCTTCTAGATGATGCCCCCACCATGGTCAATCAGCCCTCATCTATTAAGGGCCTGCCTGGGACTAGCCATGGGGCACCAGATAGATAAAAGAGAAAAGGTAGAAGGAAGGGAGACTGGAAACAGTTCCTTCAACCAAGCTCTCACTCCTCAAGCAGCCTGTGCCCTGACCTGCTCTATAAGAGGATCAAGGGGTCCCCTGCTCCAAACCTCAGGCTTTTTCCCCCTCCTGGGAACCTTCAGGTGAAGTACAAGGTGAGAGAGACACAGCACAGTCTACCAACATGCAAAGCCATGGTGAAAGACACACACAGGCCAACCCCAAGGTACGCATGCACACAGGTGCATGCACACGTACTCTCTTGCTATCTCAAAGCCCATTTTGTATTATTTGCCCCTTGATTCTCAGGGTAGAGGCAGCTCCACTACAGAAACAAACACTATTATGTAGCATTTCTTAAACCACACACACACACAATGAATGCAGACACCAATTGCACCCAGCAACCTAACACATCACACTAAATGCGCAAAGCACTCCCCCACCCCGTGCTTCTGGTGGCTAAAGACACCAGCGAACACAGTTCCTCCTCCAGCTCCCTGCCTCACCAGCTCTACGCCCACACACGCCAGCCTCATGT
This sequence comes from Petromus typicus, assembly GCA_004026965.1. Lineage (NCBI taxonomy): Eukaryota > Metazoa > Chordata > Mammalia > Rodentia > Petromuridae > Petromus > Petromus typicus. Next base: position 72,463 of record PVIR01001467.1, on the reverse strand, counting down.
GTTACAAACACGCTAAGCTTCTTCTACCTGACAGCTGCATCCCCAGAAGCTACATATACAATGATTTTCTTAAATAAACTGAATGAAATCACAGTTACGGGGGCAGCTGTCTGGCTCAGGGGCCCTCAGGAAAAACCTCGCGCTCTCTGAGGACCGCCATGTTGAGATTCTCGGGTCCCAGTGTGCTAAGGACCCAGTCAGTCAGTGCAGTCACATGCCACCGTCTGTGCAAACAGGACATTTGGAGATTTCTAGCTAATTTAACATGGCAGACATCACAAAACGTATCTTCTCCTGCCAGGAACATGCATCAGGCTACACGCAGAAAGGTGAAACCAACCAGCAAGGCCTGCTCCCTGGCTTCCCTCCACCTGGGCCCCACACTGCCATCCTGCACTCCTCCGGGCCTGGTCCCCTACCTTCACACTCCCGCTTGTCCCCACCCTTCTTGGTGACAACTCACACTTCGGTGACAGCTCAGGGACTCCCAGACCTATGTTCACAGCCCCCGTCTCCTTCCCGAGTGACAGACACATGTCCTACCTGACTGCTCCGCAGTTGTTCCAACAGCTCTGTGACATCTAAGCCCAACATCTAAACCTGAGGCAGCACTTGACATCTCCACCCCCACCCCCACCACGCACACGTTTCACTGGGTTTAGCAAAGGCCCTGCTTCCGACCAACAATCCTTGAATTCTGACAATGTGCCCCACAGTGCCAGGCTCTGGATATGCCCTTTACTCACGCAGCACACACCGTGCTGACCCTCCCCAGGGACACTGTGTCTGCCTTGCCACAATCCCAGTGAGCTCACAGTGGAGATCTCCCTCCAGTATGGCACAATGCTCCCGTGCCATCGCCTCAGCCCTTACCCACTGCCATCTGAGGTCCCCAGAGCCCCTATCCTCGTGCACACCTGGTGTCCTGCAGCAGCCTCCCCAAGCGGGCCCCAGCCCATCCCCAGCCAGCTCTGCTGACACAGGGACACCTTACCATGTCCTGGTGTGACCACCACATAAACTTTTCAGTGGCGCTGGGTTGAGCTATTCCACGCTCTCAGCCCACGCGAGAGCAGCTCTTCCTGATGTCCACAGGGACCATGGAGCCTCCCCCCACACCTGCTCCTCCTGCCTGCATGTCCTGGTCAGTCCCTCAGAAAGCAGCCTTGCTCTTCTTCCAAATCTATCACCAGGACCTCTGGGCTCCACCTCCTAAACCTTTCATCCATGCCAACATGTCCTGAAGGCCAGGCTGGCACCAGCTCCTCTCCTGAGATCAGAAATAAGCCTCTGACAGGATACCTGTCCAGCCAGCTCTTACACCCTGCAATTCATACTGCACACACTGCTAATACACTCGACCATTTCACAAACCTGTTGCAAACTTTCTCAGCTGGCTTCTCGTGGATGTCACAGGGTAGGGTCCCTCCAAGCCAAGCCCAGCTGGATCCCACTCTAGTCCACTTGCCTGACACAGTCCAGGCTCCAGCTTCTTTCCCCTGCCCAGTTCTGCCCTATTGTGCACATTCCATTCCCTGGGCTAGAAACACTCCACCCATACACACAGCTGCTGGAGCAAGTGGGCTCCTCCCTCAAGGACCAGGATGGAACACATCTGTGAGTTCCTCACACAAAAGCTACACATCCGCTTTTGTGCCAATTCCAGACATGTACATTTTGTTATTATTTCACGAATTCAAACTATACTGTAGGTACGTTTTCACGTCTGCTTCCTGATCAGACTGTGAGAATATCTAAAAGCAAGGAAAATGTCTCATCCATCTCTCTAACCCCAGCTGCTTACTTAGTTTCTGGCTCACAGATGGACATTCCCATGTTTGTTGAGGGAATAATAAAAGAACACTTCTACTGGGTAGGGGAGGACACTCCTGTAAACTCAGCCCTGGAAAGGATGCACCAGAAGGACTGTGAGTTCAAGTTTAGCCTGGATACTAGTGAAACTCTTTCTAAAACAAAAGGCTAGAGCTGGACCTCTGTGGGGAAGTGTTAGGACCATGGTACTGGATACTGAGTCTGACAGGGCGGCTTCACACACACCCACATCCATGACCCCATTGATTCAACTTTCACACACATGAGTCCTGGCTGCCTCACTAGAGGACAAAGATGGTGCCACAGCTTGTGTAGCGAGAACGTGGGACTCCAACAAGTTGGGTTTTGTTTGGTTTTTGAGACAAACTTTCAATGTAGTTTGAACTCTCTGTGTAGCACAGGTTGGCCTTGGGAGCAATCCTCCTGCCTCAACCTCCAGTGGTAAAACAGCAGGTAAGTTCTGCCTCGCCCAGATCTCCAGCAAATTATTATTAAGGACAGTGATAAAGGCCAGAAGAGTTCCCTCTGTAATCCAACACTTGAGAGGCTGAGGCAGGAGAATAACTTTGAGTTCAATGCCAGCCTGAACTACAGAGAAAGACCCTGTTTCAAAAAAAAAAAAAACCAGAGGGAGGCTAAAGCACCCAAAACCATTTTCCACCACGTACATTTACTATTAGTGACATGCAATTCTAACAAGTTTATTTGTTTGTTTGTTTTAGTTTTTTTGAGACAGGGTCTTGCTTTGTAGTTCAGGCTGACCCTGGACTCACTATGTAGGCCAGGCTGGCCTCGAACTCTCAGCAATCCTCCTGCCTCTGCCTCTCGATTGCGGAGACTACAGATATGAGCCACCACGCCCAGCTCTAATAAGTTCTGGAAGGCTGATTTTCAAGTTCACACACACACACATACACACACACATGCATGCATGCACACGTGCACACACACACACACACACACACACACACAGATGGGGAGAGGAGAGAGAGGTATGTCACTACCTAACAACTCCTCCTTATAAGGACAGAGATGGAAAAGCCAGAAAAAGCTTGTATAAAAATTCCAAAGCAAGCTAGGCGTGGCAGTGCACATTTGTAATCCCAGCACTTTGGAGGCTAAGGCAGAAGGACTGCTGTGAGTTTGAGGCCAGCCTGAACTACATAGTAAGAGCCTGTCTCAAAATAAAACCAAACAATTTCCAAAGCTAAAAAGGCACATCACTGCAGGCAAAGCCAATGCCAGCCAAGAAACCACTGCACAACAACAGTCCAGCCTAACACCTGGGAGGAATGATGACCTCCTCGAGTAACTGGGAACAAACTAAAACACATGCCAGGCATTCAGCTCAGGTAAGCAGAAAGACGGGGAAAGATCTCCACTGTGACACATCAGTGTTGGTGAATTTTATGTTTTACTGGGGATCATTGCCAGCTCCTCAGGACAGCTGCTCCTAGAGAGTCCAGAAGACAGACTGTCCCACTTTGTTCCCGGAGTCTGCTCAGAGCTCAGGTTCCAGCTCTCCCATCAGAGCCTCACTCTGACCGTGAGACTCCAACGAGACCAACACCCCCGGCACCCAGCAAAGGCTGGATGGCTGCGAGGGCCTCTCCTCCCTCGACCCTGTGTGTGTGTGGTTCCCCTGGGGCTCTAGCTGTTCTCCGCTGCCTCTGTAGCTGCCCCTCTTCTGCCTCCTCCCACCGTTTGCTTCCCTGTGGCCTCCTGCTCAGTTCTCCTCACCTTCTCCTTGGTTGCCTCAAAGACTCTGTGCATCTGTGGCTCCCAGGGCTCTTATCTGCCTCGCCCTTTGCAACTCAAAACTCTGGCTGCTCCCTTTAAAGCTCCTGACTCTCGTGGGTCAGGAAGGCCCAGGGGCGCTGAGATTCAACACAACACATGCACAGTCCACTGTCCTGACCCTGTTCCTCTTCTCAACTGCGCCCTTCCTTCCCTCTTGCCCCTCTACCACCATCCAGCTATACAAACCCAGGGCCTCCTGTTCTCAGTCTCTTCCCCTCCCTCCCTCCATCCAAAGGTGAGTCCCTCCGCAGCTTCTGCCTCAGCTCCAGCCTGAACTACAAAGCAAGAGACCCTTATCTCAACAGCTCTCACTGCTGCAGCTGCCAGAGCCACCACCAGAGCTGCAACCACCCTCTTTGGTCATTCTCCAAGACAACTAAGGTTCAGGGCCTTCAGTGCCTTGCCTGAAACACCTCCCAAATGATTTCTCCACCACTTAACTCTGCCCTCCCTGATCCCTCTGCCCTACACTCCCAGCTTTCCGAATACAGCTCTTATCTTTATCATGTACCTGTCAAATGCTTGCAGCTCCATCTGCCAAGACCCAGGACCCAGTCAGTATCCAGTGTGTTAGTTGAATGACTTAAGCCAAATCTCCAAAACTTGGCTATAGTCTGCTCAACTGCTCAGATTCTACTCTTTTCTCTTCCCTCCTTGCTGCCCCTCTGCAGGTACAGTGTACATTTTCTCCTTCCAGGCCTTTCTTCTCCCAGTTCCTTTGTGGAGCCTGATCCACATTAACGTTCAACGTTCAAGGCCAGCTCTGAGCAGCATGCCTTGCACAAACCCCCTTCCAATCCTCCCAATTTATAAACGCTCCTCTTCCTTGAAACCCCAATAATACTTTGCTTGTAATAATGACTACTATGTACTCACCACTAATTATGTATCAATCATTCATTTAATTATCACAATAAACCTGTGAAGGAAGCACACTTATCTTCCCTGTACAGATAAAGAAAAGTGAACATAAACAATAGATACCCACCTGATATCAGATCTGATGGGCAGAGAAGACATACTTAAACACAGATCTGAACCACAGAAGCCTGTGGTTTTCTCACTGAGCTACAGCGTTTTGCTGCATCTGGGCATACATACATCAGCTCACCACCTCTAGAGTGTTGTTACACATGGGAGGTTGTTTGTTGTTACAGCAAGTTAAGCGACGTTCAGGAGGATCCCCACAAGTTTGAGGGCAGCCTGGGCTATACAATGAGTCTAAGGCCAGCCTGAACTGTATGACTCTGTCTGAAAAAAAAAAAAAAAAAAAAGTAGCCCTTATTTGAAATACTTAGGGCCAGAAGTATTTTCTTACTTGGGATGTTTTTCAGATTCTGGAATATCTGCACATACATAATGGAACATCTTAGAGATAGACTTAACTCTGAATATGGAATTCATTTGTTTCATATACAGTACACCTTACCAGCTGGGCATGGTGGCATGTGCTTGTAATCCCAGCACTTTGGAGGCAGCAGCAGGAGGACTGCTGTGAGTTTGAGGCTGGCCTGGGCTGCAGAGAGTTCAGGGCCAGCCTGAACTACAAAGCAAGAGACCCTTATCTCAACAAAAAAGATTACCATGAGTTCAAGGCCAGTCTAGGCTTCGATACTGAGTAGTTCAAGAACAGCTTAAACTATACAGTAAGAATCGGTCTCTCTCTCTCTCTCTCTCTCTCTCTCCTCTCTCTCTCTCTCTCTCTCTCATATTTTTTCCAGTACTAGAAATTTAACCCAGCACCTTGGCACTGAGCTACATCTCCAGCCCTATATTATTTTTATTTTGAGACTTGACTTGCTAAATTAACCAAGCTAGGTTCAAACTTGTCATCCTCCTGCCTCAGGCTCCCAGAATGCAGGCTCCAGGGTTGCAGGTATATAAGTTATACTATATTTTTATTGTGCCTGTGTCCTGATTGGGACCCATCATATGAGGACAAGTGTTAATTTTTTCTTTTGTGGTGTCATGTCAGTGCTCAAAACAAAATCCAGTTTTGGGAGCTCTATGGATTTTAGATTTTTCAGATTAAGAATGTTCAAACTATATTTATTGAGCATTTTCTATTTGGCAAGTACTTTTCTATAGACTTTTTGTAATTTATATTACTTGATTCTCACAATGATTCTTTTTTTTTTTTTTTTTTTTTAGATAGGGTCTCGCTTTGTAGTTCAGGCTGGCCCTGAGCTCGGCCTTAAACTCACATCACAGCAATCCTCCTGCCTCTGCCTCCCAAGTGCTGGGATTACAGGCATGAGCCACCACGCCCGGCACTGTGGTATGTGGTACTGATTACTCCTAGGCATGAATCGAACCCGGGCCCTTGCGCTTGCAAGACAGGTGCTGGAACCACTAAGCTAAATCCCCGGCCCTCTCACAATGATTCTAAAGATAGGTACCATTATTATCCCAATTTACAGATAGGAAGCTTAACGCTAAGGTCAGTGCCCACCCACTGTAGATGTAGAACCTCTCTCCTAACCACTCAGTAAACTGCCTTTTTATCTATTTCCTCAATTAAAAAGTCAACTCCAGAGCAGAAGATCTGTCTTATTTATCTCTGACTCCCCTGCAGCCCCCAATACACAGCATATCACAAAAAAGGTCTTGGTTACCACCTGTTGAGTTAAATTACTAATGAACTTAGAAGAGACACATATAAGACACCCATGGCTACCTCCCTGTAGCAAATGCATTACCAGTACTTTAATACCAAGTGAGGTGGACACGTGACACTCAGCTCAACTCCACCCAATGTCTCCCACATATATCTGCATACTTGTTCTTCCTGAATCACATTCCAGCCACCAAACACACAAGCACACACACACAGGTAATACCAGGAAAAAAACCACTGCAAGGGGCCAGGGAGTTAGCTCAGTGGTTCCTGCGCCTGTCTTGCAAGCGCAAGGACCTGGGTTCGATCCCCAGTATCCACATACCATACTGGGCATGGAGACTCACGCCCAGCAGCAACCAATACCACATACCACAGTGCCGGGCGCGGTGGCTCACGCCTGTCATCCCAGCACTTGGGAGGCAGAGGCAGGAGGATTGCTGTGATGTGAGTTTGAGGCTGAGCTCTGGGCCAGCCTGAACTACAAAGCGAGACCCTGTCTCAAAAAAAAAAAAAAAAAAAAAAAAAAAAAAAAAGCACTGCAAAATTCCAGCCTATTATCTCCAAGCTTTGGCAAATAATCAGCAGCAGATACACTCTCAGTTACTCATAATTAGCTTTGTCTTCAAGTTTATGTGGCCAAACACAACCCCAGAGGGGGACAAATTTCTTGACACAGATCTTCTCAGTCAATGGGTAAACCCAGACCCCAGGAAGCAGGGGAGATTCCAGGGGACCCACAAATCCATACGGACACCAAGCTTCTGAAGGCAGATGGGTACATCTTGCATATAAAACTAAATCTATTTTTCTAATGTATATTTTATTAACCACAATGGCAAATATAACATCAAAGTCATCTAAAAGCTTTCCAAGTTCACAGGAGTTTTGAGTCATTTATTTTTCCAATAAACAGATACAAAAATAATAACTACTATTTGGAAGGAGGATTGTGAATTACTGACTTTTAAAAATGCTTTAGTGGCATAGTGCCTGCCTGGAAAGCACGAAGTCCTGAGTTCAATCCCCAGCACATAAATAAATAAATAAATAAATATGCCGTCCGCTGGGCACAGTGGCACATGTCTATAATCTCAGCACTCAGGAGGCTTAGGCAGAAGGATCACCAGGAATTCACAGTCAGCCTGGGCTATGGAGTATATTCAAAGTCAGCCTGGACTACATAGCAAGACCTTGTCTCAAAAGAAATAATGCCCTCAACTTCAGAAAAAGTTGGAAACCACTCAAAGAAGATAATAATGAAGTAACTAACTTCCAGGAAAGTTTGAAGACTGTGGCCCATAGAACTGCTCAGAGGTCAGCAGCCAGACCTGCTGGCCTCAAAGCCTTCCTACCTCCATCCCATTAATCAACAATGGGAACCTGGACAAGAATGCACTAGAAGAGGTGCAATGAGCACAGAATATTACAAAGCTGCCTTAGAAATAAGGAATAAAGATAGGGAAAAGAAGGCCGGTGATTTAGCTCAGTGGTTCGTCTGCCTGGTAAGCACAAGGTCCCAGGTTCAATCCCCAGTAACCACCATACACAGCAATGAGGGATGTGGTGACTCACACCCACTAACAATCAGGACCACACACTACAATGCCAGGTATGGTGGCTCATCCCTGTAATCCCAGCAGTTAGGAGGCAAAGGCAGGAGGATCGCCTTGAGTTCAAGGCTCGCTAAGGCTATATATATATGAACTCAGGGCCAGCCTGAACTACAACGTGAGGCCCTGTCTCAAAAAAATAAATAAATAAATAATAGGGAAAAGAAATGAAGTCGTGGTGGAGGGAGGAGAGGACCGCTAGAGTCACTGCTGTGTCTGTCATCTCCAGGTGTGGTCCATGTCTGACAAGGTCACTCATGAGATATATCTGGAAACATGTACACATATGGCCACACCTCGAGCCTTTATTCTCTCAAGTACTTATTAACATCTTTTCACTCATTCTACAAATCTTTATCAAACACCCACCAAGTGCCTGATACTATATTAGGTGCAGAGAATACAGAGATGAATAAAGACACATCTTGCCCTTTTATCACAGACAAAGCACCGCTCTCTCAACAGATCACATACACAGACACACACACCACACACAGAGAGAGAAAGCCTTGCCTGTACCAGCTGTCTGACACCCACCCAATATTCCCTTTCGTTTTTCTCACATGAATGTCTTACACACACACACACACACACACACACACACACACACATACACACACACACAAAATGGGTCAGATACACACGTACATCTATCTCTCCCAGCTCCATCGTAGCTGACACATTCATCTGATGCACACCCACCACACCCATTTACTACAACCACCCTTTCACATACAGTCACTCAAGCACATCTCACATACACAACACAACAGGTACACACTTCTCACAGGAAGCCTCTGGCCAATGAACACTTTCAGAAAAGGGACCAACCGAGGCACCTCTATGTGCATTTTTTTTTTTTAGATAAGGTCTCGCTTTGTAGTTTAGACTGTCCTGAGCTTAGCCTTGAACTCACAGCAATCCTCCTGCCTCTGCCTCCCGAGTGCTAGAATTACAGGCATGAGCCACCATACCTGGCACTGTGGTATATGGTGCTGACTGCTGGTGGATGTGAGTCACCACACCTGGCATTGTTGTATGTGGTTACTGGGAATCAAACCTGGGCTCTTGCGCTTACAAGGCAGGCACTGGAACCACTGAGCTAAATCCCCGGCCCTCTATGTACATTTCTCATACACCCAGGCCCAAATGAACCACAGTGACACCATGACCTAGTTGCAGTTCTCTCTCCATACCCTGAATTTCCCTTCCATCAAACTATTAGAATGGTTCGTCATATTTTCTCAGGAAGGGTTTCTGAGTGGGGTTATAGGACTAGAAAATAAAATTAAGTTCTGGAAAGATTCTTCATAAACTCCAGGTGTCTCACCAAGGCCTCATACTGAACCACATATCTGTGGAGGAACCTGCTTATGAACACAAACCCTTGTAGCTGTGTACTGCTCACCCCACTAGGCACAGGGCTCCCCTCAATAACCACTGCTATTCAGACAGACCCATTCACACATAAAATACATGCTGCCAGACTCGCAGGCCTCTGCACACAAGACACAATTTCACAGTTTAGGGAGCACCTGAACTCCCTGGAGAAAAAGCGAGAAGGCGTCAAATTAACTTAATACACACAGTTCCTGAAGGTACATCCTACAGTCGTGTACAAATAACCCCACAAAAACAATCCCAAGCCTGCAACTACAAACACACACTCAAAACCTACAGACTTGGCACTTCCAAGGCTGTCCGTGTACACACAACCCTGGGGACACCCACTCCAAGAGTCTCACTGATTTGTAGACACAAACTTCACACATACGTTTCCCAAAAGACTCTTTTCCTCCTACAGGGTGACACACACACACACACAAACAACTGTCAAGTGACCCAGCCCTTCAGAGATGGAGAGAGGAAAGCACATCTAACGGCACACCTGTCCTGGGAAAAGAACCACCATCCCAAAGCGACAAGCAACCAGTCAGACCAAAGTAAATGAGATCTTGAAAGTCTCTCCTTTCTTCATCCCACTAAAGCCACAGTCCAGCCCCAGCTCAACCCCCTGCCCTGTTACCTCACTTCAGCACCCCCCCCCACAGCTAGGCATGAGCTCAGATTTCCACTCCACGTTCCATCCCATGTCCCAGAGATGCAGGAATCTGGAACCCCAAGGTCCACGGGTTACACAAACCTCCCTTGTGGTTCTCTCACTGGGAGACCAACTGCTATCCTGAGCCCCCACCAAAGCCACCCAGGAGCATCGTCCCTTCCTTTCCCGTATCTTTTCTTCTCAGGCTATTAGGTGGTAAAAAGCAACACTTGGTTCCGTCCATCCTGTTTGATGCTGACACAGCGTCCCACTCTCTACTCTTGCTCACTGGCCCTCTACTCCAGGCTTTCATCCGTAGGCTCAGTCCAGACCTCTCAACCGAGGCGTCTCTCCTCCGACCCTCTTCCCTCACAGACCTTCACAGAATGGGAAGATCGCCGAAAACACCCCAGGCCCTCACAGTCTCTCCATCCACAAGGCCTGCCCCTATGCCTCAGAGGCTCACACCTGTCACTCACACACCTGTCACTCACACGCCTGTCCACACAGGTCCTGCCCACACAGCTCCCATTCAAACCCCCCACACCCACAAGAGACTCCACAGGTCCCGCCTCCTACAGACAAGCCCACACAGGCACCAGCCTTCAAATGTCCAGCTACACTTGTTTGCCTTCCCACACAGTGCTGCTCACAGCCCTTCCAGACTCCACACTCGACCCCATACGCTCTCCCACCTCACATGAGGGTCCCACAGTCCTCACACACACAGTCTCCACCTGTCTCTCCCTGGCCCGGCCCACAGGACCTCACTGATCATCAGACCTGACCACACAGACTAGCACGGGTAGCGCGGGAACAGCGCGTCCACTCCAGCCCGCCCACTCCAGCTCGCACAGGCCGGTCTTGTGAGACTCTCCGGCCCTGCACACCCTCTCCCTCCCCCGCAACGAGCCCAAGCCTAGAGGCCAAACCCAGACCCACCCCCCAGCCTCAGGTGCGCAGCTCCCTGGGACTCACCTTCGCTGCAGAACTTGCCACCGAAGCCTGTGTGGCTGCAGTCGCAGCCCACCTCGCCAGGGGCCAGCACGGTGCAGAGCCCGCCGTTGGCGCAGGGGTTGCGCGCGGGAGCGCACAGAGGGTCGGCGGCCGCGCCACGCAGGCCCTGGCTGCCCAGCAGTGCCGGGGGCCGCTCGCCCAGCTTTAGGTTGGCCAGGAGACCGCGGAAGGGCGGCTCGTACTTGGCAGTGCTGAGCGTGAGCGCCGAGAGGCGCACGTCTGGCGGGATGCCGCCCACGAACAGGTCGCTGGCCACCTGCATCTCGTGCCGCTTGGAGCGCACCTCGGCGGAGCGAGTCTGGCCGTCCAGCGTCAGAGTCGTGCGGCGCGCCTCGCGGGTCAGCACAACCATGTGCCAGCGGTCGTCGGCCACCGGCGTGTCCAGCTGCAGCGTGGCCGGCTCGGCGCACGACAGCGTGAAGCGCAGTCGCAGGCGCCCGTCCACCAGCAGCAGCTCCAGGAAGTCGCAGTCGCCGCCGTCGTCCAGGTAGAGCAGCAGCGCGCGCGAGGCGTTGGTGCGCAGGCTGAAGCTGAGCTCGCCGCTGCTCGCCGCGCCCGCCCAGCGCGCATAGCGAGCCCACTGCCCGGGGCCGCCGCCGAACTCCAGCCCGCCCGCGCCCGCCGCCAGCGCGAACACAAGCAGCAGGAGCCGCGGCGGTGGCGGTCGCCACCGGCTCCCGGATGCCATGCCTCCGGCAGCCCCGGCCCCGCTCCGGCTTCAGAGCCGCGGATGCATGAGGCGGGCAGGGGGCCGGGCGCCCCCGCGCCGAGCGGGGCTGCCTCGCTGGCTCACAGCGCCATGGGCCTGGCCGCGGGCACGCAGGCGGGCGCAAAAGACCCCGGGCGCCGCGGTGGGCTCCGACGGGTGTAGGGAGAGGTGCACCTGCGGGGAGACAGAGAGGAAATCGTTAGTGAGGGGCTGGTGGAAGGGGCCCGCCAGTGTCTGGCTTTCCCCTCCAATGACCACTTGTCTCCTTTTCAGGAGGGCCCCAGTCCGCTCTTTAGAAGCCAAAGAGCCCATCAGGACGTCAGTACGCAGGGGCTAGCACTTTCGGAGAGCTCGTACCACTCTCTAGGGGCTTTACTGATATGAGGCGTGACAGGTGGGAGTGACAGCCAAGCGTCCACAGAAGGCCACGCCCGCTCCTCTCCAACACTCTCAAAGGACTCAAGCGTCAGCACCAAGGCCAGCTCCTGGGGACGTGGGGAGCCGAGGACTCTGGACAAGCCGTGACCCCAACCCCTTCTCTGAGCTGCCCAACCCGGTCCGAGGCTCCCACTTCCAGCCACGGATCACTCTCTTCCATCAGCTCTTGATGCTGGATAATGAAGTTGCTAAATAATTCATTGAGATTAATTAAATGCCAATTCGTCAATGGTATCACAAGATAACCAGGCTGGGAAGGGGGCAAGAAAGAAGCCACCTGGGACCCAGGTATCCATACCCCAAGCCTTCTCCACCCCCACTAGATGTACAGGCATCTAGTCTGGTATATCCATGCCCCTCCCCCAAACCACTCCACCTCTTCGGAGCCCCGGTCTCACTAGCCCAGGTCGTTCTGAAGCTAATCTGCCTGTCACCCTCAACTTCCAGCTCCCCGTGCTCAGCCTCAGCACTGGACCTACTACCGCTTGGGTTCTCTTCACCCCTCAGTTCTTCCTGGTCCCCCAGTCAGGGATGGAGGAGCTACCAAGAGGCAGGCAGGTTCATTTGCATAAAATTGCCTTTCTGAAATGATTACCCTTGTAACTGGCTGTCAGAGAGCAATTTATACCCCACAACGGGGAGGGGAATTTGCATCTCGTTAAACTCCCAGTCGTAATTATTTATATCCAACAACCCTCCTGAATATTGCATTGATTTTATTTTGGGGAGGGAAAGAGGGAAGGAGGTAGAAGCAGAGAGGGGCCAGAGTTTAGGGAGAGGCAGGGAAAGATGGTGGCAGGGAGGAAGAGGAAGGACAGGAGCACATGAAAAGTGGCAGAGATGGAAGAGTAATGGAGGGAAAGCGGGGCCTGACGGGGAGAAAAGCGAGAGAAGATGGAGAAAATTAAATTGCAAATTCAAACAGCATTTGTCAAGGCCCTGGATCTTGGGCTTTTTTATAAGTGTCATTTTATTTAATCATCATTCCCATTCATCGCTGGGGGAACCCATACAGATAAGTCTGAGGACTTGCCCAAAGTCACACAGCCACGTCAGCAGGGACCTGGGCTTCCCATCCAAGTCTGTCCAACTCTGTCATGACCAGGGAGGAGACAGTGGGCCAGACAGCCACATGTGGAGCTCACAGAGATGGGAGCAAAGAAAAGAAAGCTGGCTCAGTGAGGGGAGGGAGAGGGGGGTGGGAGACAGAGCCAGGGAGCTATGTGGGGGGAGGCTGAAGTATGAAAAGAGAAAGAGTCTCCCTCAAACACTACGTGAGGGATGAGCAGAGGGTCACAGGAGGGCGGGCGTGGTTCAAGTGACACAGCAGAAGGAAGATGGGCACATAAGTCTAAGCCATCAGCAATGTCTGGGGAGACATCTTAAGAGATCTGCAAAGCGCTGTGCTCCCTTCCCAGCACCTCCCATCTGGCTCCACCTGACTGTTCCCCCACCCTGTAGAGCTCCTCTGGAGGACCCAACTGTCCTGTCCCAGCACCCCTCCGACGAGTGCCCCTTCCCAGGTAGGAGAGAGAAGCTCCAGGCCTGCAGCCCCTGTCCCTACAAACACTGTTGGGTTATATATAGTTTGCCACTGCCTCTCCTCATTGGGTAATGGAGATAATTAACATGCGCGGGCTAATTAGCCAATCAAATTAAATGCAGCACCTGCTCCCGGCCTGATTGACGCCCTCCCCTCCACATACACATGCACCCCCACTCCAGCCCAGGGCAATAAGGAGGGGCCCTGAAGCTTTGGGAAGGGAAAAGCCAAAGTTCCCCTTTCCTGTACCATAGGGACAGCTGAAAACCACGCCAGCAGAAGCCCAGACCTACTGCCAGAAGAATGGCCCTCTCACTCCCTCACCTGCTGAGGCCTCAGGCTTGGCCCAGCCTGGCCTCTTCATCTGCCTCTCCCCGGGATCCCCACCCCCACCTCCAGACACTATTTTGGGGGAGGAAATTAATTAGCTATTGATTTCCACTAGTGGAGAGAACAGGATTGTGTACTGCTGTCCATTCCTACCCCTGAAGCTAGGAGGTAGGCGCCAGGGTCCTGAGAGCCAGAGGGCAAGTCACCTGGTTAGGGCCAGGGTACAGGGTGGGTAACAGTCTGGGGGTGAGCAAATCCACTTATCTGGGTATGGGCAGGGAGTAGGGGCTGCCATGTGCAGCAGCAGGTCTGTGGGCAGCGTGGGGCAGAGGCTTGGCTTCTGCGGTGCATCAGGGTGGGGTAAAGGCAGGGTCTGGGCCCTCGGCCCCTCCAGGCACATTACTCACATTACTCATTCTCCCCACAGCCCTCAGCTCTGCAGCAAGGCAGCCTGGCTCTGTGCCTGGGGCACGAGGGAGACAGGGCCAACCACAAGGAAGCCCTGGCCCTCCCCAGCCCTCTCTCCAGGAACCTGGATACCCAGGGGGCAGCTTCAGGCTTACAAGGTGAAGGCAGCCCCCAGGGGAGCATGAGCGAAACAGACACCTGGGTCCTTCCCACCCCACCACCCTGCAATGCCCAGGACATCGGCTACTCAGCACTACCTGCTTCTGTCTCATGCACCCCACCTCCAGCCCACCCGCTGAGGCACACAGGGGCTCCTGCTGGCTGGGTCCTAGCTCCTTCAGCTCTTGCTGCTTGGGTCTGTGGCCTCAGCAGCAGCCTTGTCCCCAGAGATCTGCTCCCTGTGGGCTACGGCCATGCCCTTGCAGAACAACATCTAAAATATGGTCAGTGTACTCTGTCCAGCATTGTCCCCCAAGACCTAGGTTCTCCTGTACTCGTTGCCAGTGCAGGAACACTGCCCAGAGTGGCACCCAGAGCACTCTGCCTCCTCACAGTGCTGGGGTAGTGCACACTGCCAGCCCTGCTGGCCCCCGGCCACACTCCTCTGGGGAGCTGACCTTTCCCACGGGAAGGCTCCTGGGCTTCCAAACGCGGGCAGCACCTTGCACCCTCTCCCCACAGATGGACTCATCAGCCTCGGGCAAATGGTGACATGCAGGAGGGGCTGGGGGTGGGATGACAAGGACACCCTCAGAGATTCCATCTACTCTCTCTCTCCCTACACCCTCCCTCTCCTGGCAACTATTCTGGGTCCCCCAGAGCAAGACAGCCTCCTCCTCATCTTCCCACAGCCCAGAATGCCACTGTGGCATGGAGGCGGCAACTTCCGGGCTCCCCAGCACTGCGTCAGGCCGGACCCTCTCATATATCCCCACGTCACTTCTCCAGGCTCTAAGAAGCAGTCTTGTCACCCAGGCTCACAAAGTGCCGAGGTCAGAAGGCTGACATTACCCACCTGGCTGCCGGCCCTAAAGCCTGTGACCAGGCCTCCACCACACTGCCCACAGGCTGCAGGGCAGTGTCGGGCTCAGAGCTCACCTCAGCCGGGCGGACCTTCACAGGGAGCGCGCCCAGGATTGAGGACAAAGCCCTCATCCTTGGCGCCCATGGGCTTATGCCTCTTTTGTTTGTTTTTTAAAGTGAAAATTGAGTCCCAGATTGAGGAGGGACTGACAAGGGCTCACACAGAAGACAGGACTAGAGCCAAGGTCATTGGCCTTCTACCCTCAGCACTCTCACTGAGCTCCTGCCTGGCCAGAGGTCCCAGCCCCCATCACCAGGGCAAAGTGGGCAGATACACGTGAACTCCAGGGAGAGATCTTCCATGCCCACCCTGGCAGAGCGTAGTTTCCAGGCAGCCCCTCTCTGGTCAAGCCCATCCCCCACGCCACCCACCCCACACGCACACACACACACACACACACACGCATGCACACACGCACATTCAGCACATGCACACACCCCTTCAGCTGTGGGAATGCCAGCCTCTCCTCACGCCAGCATCCTCTCATGCCAGCTGGGAGCGAGACAGCAGGGGCCTCCCCCAGGCACCCGGGAGGAAGAGCTGGGTTTACACACATTCTGGTGGCCCCAGAAGGCAGCCCATGGACAGGTGGGAGAAGTGCGTGTTCTAAGGGGGAGATTTTGGCTTAAGCTAAAGAGAAACTTGCTGGCAATCCAAGCCACGCAACACTGTAGTAGGCCTCGGGGGTGAGTTCCCGGTCTGTGGGGGTGTGTGAGCAGAGTCAGGATGAGTACTGCTTGGAAATACCTGGAAGGGGCTCTTGAGTCATGAGGCGTGAGGTATCGGACTGTTTGACTCCTGAGGTCCCCTCAGGTTCAGAAGGATTGTGGGGGGCACACTGTCCTCCCTGAAACCCCAGGCAGGACCAGCAGTTCTTATCTCTCTCCCTCCTGCTCCTTCCTTCCAGCCTGGAGGACCTAGCAGAGATAAAGGGAGACCAGGGGAGACCCAAACCCAGCCGGACCTCAGCAATGGAGAAAAGCAAGATACAGGCACTGGCTCCGGGGCCTGCTTCCAACGCCAGCTCTGCCTCAGACCAGCTGTGTGACCTTTGGCAAGTTGCTTAGTCTCTCTGTGCTTTGATTTCTCTATAAATAAAATACGGATGGTAATAGTGTTGTCAGAATCAGAATTAATGTGTGTAAAGCACTTAGTATAGAGTCTTTAGCAGAGACTAAAAGTGTGAAAAAGTAAAAACTCCTCATCTCAGCCTTTTTACCAAACCTTTGGCAAAACTACATGTGTCTAATGTTTCTTTGGATTCTCAATGGGGCCTCAGGGGAGAATAACAAGCCATGGGCTACTGCTGCCCCATTTCACAGCAGGGGATAGTGAGAGGGGAGAGAGGCCCACAGCAGAGCTTTGACTCTGCCTGGGTTTCATCCAGCCCTTGGGTCCCTAGTCTGCTGGCACCTGGGGAAGGGGCTGGAGGTGTTGGGAGGGAGCGGGTAGGTGCACTTGCAGGCCCTCAAGCAGGGCTCAGTGGGCACAGAGGAAGCAGGAAAGAGCCGGGGGTGGGGCCACCTGAGGTGGGCATGATGAGGCTGCTACAGGTGTGTGAGGCTGAGAAATGGGTGACTGGGAACAGAGGTCCACCAGAACGGCTCAGCAGAGCGGGGGCTGGAGCTCAGGTGCCTGCAGCCTTGAGGCTAGGCCATGGAAGAGCTGTGCTGTGCACAGCTGGGGCATGCCGACCTGGGCGGGGGCACCCAGAGACACAGGGGACAGATGGTTCCCAGCCTGGTGAGTAAGCCTGCAGTGCCTAGAAATGTTCACAAAGGTATCCATGGCAAGTGTGTGTATATGTTTGCATGTATGTGAAGGCACGTGTGTATGTGTGTAGGAAGAGTTACAGTAATGGTGATAAAAAATAGCTACTGCTTACCAGAGGCCTTCTATGGGCCTGACAAACATATCAGATGAAATAAAGTTCACATACACTGGCATGCAGTAAGTGCAAGGTAAAGAAATACATGTTGCCACTGTAATCAACTCATCTAGTCCCCATGACATCTCATACAGTAGGTACAAGAGCACCATTTTCCAGAGGAAGAAACTGAGAGGCAGAGCACAGTCCTCACCCTCACCTTCCCAAATGAAATCATGGTGGTAGCAGAACAGCAGCTTTGTAAATGACAGTAAGGTGCCATGCACTCTTATTTGTTGAATGAGTCTCAGGCAGCCAATAGCCATGTCAGTGTGGAAGGGTCAGGATGGGAGAACAAGGACAGATGGAGATGCAGGGTGGGTGGCAGTGCGGACTCACATGGGGCATCCCTGTGGGGACTGGGCAGGGAGCTCCTGATGAATGGACAGTGTATCCAGCATGAGGTAGGAGAAGGCGCCCTCTGTGTGACAGGATGGAGCATCAAGTTGTGCAGGGGACCAGGTGTGGCTGAGCTCTGGGCTAGCGTGGGAGGGACTCTGGCCATGCTCAAGAGGGTTGGACGGCCCAGGGCTTAGGGGATTTGAGGTCTGGAGCACAGGCACAGGGGCATGTTAGCCTGCATTCGTGTGCTGGGGTGCACACTCACAGGCCTTGGGCAAAGGCCTGGGACCCAGACCAGCATGTGCCTGCCATGCTACACCTGGAAAAGAGCTGTTGTGTCTGGGAAGGTGTGCACACATGGGCACATGCACCTGGGAGGGGAGGGACAGTGTGTGTAGCCAGAGCACAGGTTTGCTGAGGGCTGGCCAGTGAATAGTTAGACTGTGTTCGTCTAAGGGTGAGGGCCAGCAGCACTGTGTCCGGTGGACTAGGGGCCCTCATGGGCTGTTTGTATGTTGTGTACATCCAGGCAGGGCTCCTGGGGGAGATCTTTAAGGCTGGCAGCAAGGTGGCAGTCTCCCTGGGAGGGGAGTGTGGGTGGTGTGCTGCCAGGAGGTGTATTGTATACACAGGTGTGCGTGCCTGTGTGGGTGCATGTCTGGGTGAGTGCCACTGAGCATGAATATCTACGTCAGGATGTCTGTGTCACCAGTAAAGGTGGGCTGGACAGAGCAACTGGACCTGGACAGAGATTGTGTCTGGAAGGAAAAGGAGAGCTCCACCACCAGCCTGTCCAGAACTGGGGCTCCTCCTCTCAAGAGTCCCTTGTCATATGGAATCAGCCCTGGACCACACAGCCAAGAGAGGGCCAGGTGAGAACCCCAGTAGCCATTGCCCATGGCTGGTCATTCCCACCCACCTCAGTGCCACTAAAGCTAAGACAGGTCTGAGAACACTTCCCCAGCAGGGACGCAAAGCCACCAGAAAGACCTAGCCCACCCTTGATGCCAGCATCCCAGAGACTTCCCTGGAGGCAGGAATTAGGGACCCGAGGGGCTGACGCGCCCACAGAACCGAAGGCCCCACAGTTATGGACCAGCCAACCTCCTTCCTCTCTTCCTTCCTTCCTGTTTCTCTTTCTCCTTCCCTGACAGAAGACAGGAATGTGAAATCTTGAAGTCCACCCTCCCACAAAAGGAACACCCAGACACTGGAGAGGTGGACAGGAAAGAGGGGCAGAAAAAATTGGAAGGACCTCACCCACCCCAACACAGACAGAAACCGGATCTGTGGAACCCCCCCCCCAAAGCAAAGAGTACTGGCGACCCAAGATTCACCCCCTAAGATTTATTTCCTAGCTGCTGGCTGGACAGCCTCCCTTCACCTCTAGGCACCAAGACACAGCCCCTGCCATCCATCCCTTGCTCAGGGAGGCACCAAACGCCCTCTCCCAGGACTGGAAGGGAGCAGGAGTGAAGGAGACAACAGCATCCCGCCCCTCAAAGCTAATTTTACCTCCGAGAGCCCATCAAGGGTTCAAGGGCTCAGACTCCAGCCCAGAGAACCTGGGACAGACTGCTCCCTCCGCTGGGGAGGAGGCTGGGACATGAGAAATGAGGCGGGGGAGCCAGCCCAGGCCCTGCAGCTTCCTCTGCCCCTGCAGCACTCTGGCCAGAACCCTGTCGCCGCCCCCAGCGCATTCCCACCCCAGCAGAGCCCCCTCCTACTGGTTTCCCAGTCTCCCTCCCTCTGCACCCCCAGCCTTCCCCCGCAAGCTTCCGCTCCTCTCCCTCAACCCTCCCATCTTGCCCAGCTCTCCCCCAGCAGAGACCTCTTTGCCTCCCGCACCTTGGCACCTTCCCCTCTGCCCCCTCCCAATAACCTCCTCTCCCCTTGGCTCCCATCCCCCAGTGCAGCCCGGTCCTCAGCCCCCGGCCTGGCCCTGCTCCTTCCCTTTCCACTTCTCTCTAAGCCCCTCTCCGCCTCCTCCCACGAAGCCTAGTTCCTCGCTGGTCTCTTCCCTGCAGACCCTTCAGAGCACAACAGCGCACAGCCCCTCTGGCCCAGCACTGCTTTCAGCTCCTGGGCAAGCACAGACCGGGAGCCTCTTCAGAGCCCCTCTCACAGCCCTGGGTCCCCCGCCCGCTCTCATCCCTTCCCCCACGACC
Source organism: Petromus typicus (assembly GCA_004026965.1). NCBI lineage: Eukaryota > Metazoa > Chordata > Mammalia > Rodentia > Petromuridae > Petromus > Petromus typicus. Next base: position 52,593 of record PVIR01001467.1, on the reverse strand, counting down.
CACCCTCCGGCCCCCCATTCGCCCCAGCCCCGGACCAATGCCCCTTCCACGGGCGCTTCCGACCCTCCAGCCCTCACCGCAGCTACATCTCCTCGCTGTCACCCCGTCGGCCCTGTCAGGTCGGCGCCCCCGCCCCCTAATCCAACCTTCCGGCCTCCCCCTCCCCGTGCGATCTCTCCCCTCCCCCCGACCGGCTCCCGCCCCCCGCCCGTCTCCGCCGCAGCCCCCCCTTCCGTACCTGATTCTGGGCGCGCGGAGAGCTGGAGGGTGGGGATCCGAGTCCTGAGGCCGCCCCGTCTGCGGCGGGTGACAGAGCCGGGGCTGGCGATGTCGGCTGCCTCGCGCCTCTCCGGTTCCCCGCCGCGTCCCCGCCCGCCCCGCCGCGGCGCCGCTCTGAGGAAGATGCTCGCGAGTCAGGTCGGCTGCTCCCGCCGCCGCATCCCTGCAACACCGACTGACGGCAGCAGCCGCGCCGGGCCCGCCCCTCGGGCGTGCGCATTGGGCTGTGCTGCGCTAACGGACGACCACTGCAGCCAATGAGAAGGCCCAGAGGCCGCTGGTCCCGGCTGCCCAGGCCCCGCCCTCCCTCCCCCGCGCGGGACCCGGGTGTCCCGGCCTCTGGGCGTCAGCCCTTCGCGCCTCACAAGCTTCTTATCCCAGACGCGCGGTCCCTGCCAAGTAGACCCCCAATTCAACCTCTGTCTTTTGGGAAACAGGCGCCCTAGCCTCTTGCCCATTGGGTCGAGCCCCCGCGTGCGGCATCCCACCCCTTCCCTGCCCGTGGGGATGTGTGGCGGCAGCGCCCAGGGCTGAACAAGCCAAAGGAAAGGATTGGACCCAACTTCAGGCACCGAGGGAGCAGGACCCATGCGGGCTTGGTCCGCAGCGCCCTCTGCTGGCTTCACTCAGGGGCGGGGCGGGCCCCGACTGCGGGAGCCCCAGGAAGGAGAACCCAGCTGCGGAGGAGGGGGGGCTTTCCATCCAGTCTGCCGCCTCCCACAGCCCAAGGGCTTCCTGGTTGGGGGACCCCAGAACTAAGAAAGGCCTTTGCTGGGGAAACGAGATGTTAAGGAATAGATGGGGGACCGGATAAACCTAGGCACTTTCGGGGGTTTCCCAGCACAGCCCCAGGGCAATCCCAAAGTTTCAAGTCAGACTGCCCAGTCTGGAAGCTTGGGCTAACTACATTCGGCTGGTCACTGAGCGACCCCTCCTCTGTGGTCCTCCTCCCGGCCACCAGTGCAGTTCTGGGGTACAGGTCTTCCCTGTAGGGGCATCTGGGCAATGTGTCAGGATCCGAGCTGGGGAGGAAACTCTTCACTCAGCTGACACAGGGTGGACGGAGCTAGCAACAGCCTAGGGCGTGTATCACTAGGTGAACTGGTCACTGGGCTTCTGAATGATGTTTTTTGTGTGGGTGTACACATTCATGTATACCAGACCATTTTGCCACCTCACCCCAAGACCCTGATTCCTGTTGCAAGCTCCTTGATCTACACAGCAGCAGTAGTTGGTATTTCTCTAGCTAGAGGCAATATGCAGGAACACAACCACTTGTGCATTTGCATGCACGTGGGGGCATGCTCACAGCCATGCACGCCTATCCAAGTACCAAAGGCTTTCCAGAGGGACACAAAGGGACACCTGCAGAAGTGTCCTCCCATGGTAGGACATTTGTGCGCACACAGTACCTGCACGCTCAAGGGCAACTACATTCCCAGGGACACAGGAGACCTGCCCACAGGGTCACCTTGCCCCCAATGTAGAGCGAGTGGTCAGTTAGAATCTGACTGATGAATTACATGCCCCTGTGCAAAGCAGACCTCCTATTCCAGCCTGAGGGTTGAGGGGTGGACCTAGAATGCAAAGGGTGTTTGTTTCCTAGGAGTTAGGAAGGGAGATGTCAGAATCCAGTCCTGGACCTGGGATCTACTCCGCCCTACAAGAGACCTGGAGGCTGTGTCCATCAAGGGCCACTGGAGGAGCCAGAGCTGGGAACTGCTGAGTCAGGGTCTGTATGTGTGAAATCTCTTCTCTGACCCCTCAGCCCACTCCCGCACCCACCTGCATGGCTCCTCTTCCTGCAGCCTCCACACACACACACACACACACACACACACACACACACAGGAAGAGACAGGTGCAGTGACTCACAAAGGCAGGCTCTTACGATAAGTCTGGGCAGGGAGGGAGGTCGGGGGAGCACTTGCTTCCTGTCCCACTCCCAGCTTTGCCTACATCAAGGGCAGGAAAGGTCACCTGGGACCTACTGCACCTCCCAGCCCGTCCCCCCCTTACGGGGAAAGACCTCAATGCAGCTGGGCCCCTCCACTTCAAGATATGCACCCCAAACACACAGGCAGCCACCCCATGTGATATGCTGAGCACACACCCTTCTCTCATGTGCACAGTCCTAGGGCTTCTCATGGGAGGAGGGGATGCAGCAGATACAGCATCCACATCCTTGCAAATGCACACATGTGCAAAGGCATGCACACACATGTGCAGGCACACACAAAATGTGAAGCTGAGACACCAAATTCTGACACATGCAACCATGGAAAGACAGGCACACGTCATGTCCCGGGCGGGGCCTACCTGCACACACAGACACATACACATACACACATACACACGCACGCACGCGCACACACACACACACACACACACACACGCACTGGGAAGAGGCCAGGCAGGGCTAGGGGTGGGAAAGGGAGCAGACCAGGCTGCAGGGATGGAGGCAGTGCGGGAGGCAGCGGCGCAGGAGTGAGCTGCTCTTCACAACACAATCGCCCGTCTGTTGTTATAGCAACTCAGCCCCCAAATCGTGAAACGGATATTACAGCCTCAAGAGGGGGAAGGACGGAGGGGGCTGAGAACAGAAGGAGGGGCAGAGCAGGGGACCCAATGAGCGACAGGGCTGAGGCTGAGATGTGACAGAAAAGGAGAAAGGGGTGACCCAAAATGAGGAATAATCCAAGGGGAGTGGGTGGACCAGAAATGGGGGGACCCTGAGCATGGTGCATTTATGGGGAAACTGAGGCTCTGCCAGTTCTGCAAGTATTACGCTTTGCAGGCAGGAGTTGGGGTACTCACGTCTATCCCCAAGGAATCCCCAGTTTGAGGAGCTACAGAGGCCACTCCTGTTCTCAGGGCCGATTCTGGACTCTCCTGACCCTACGGGCATTCTGGCCCAGCTCCAGGACCTTTAGGAAACTCCCAGGCCACCCTCCCCACTAAGATCACCCTCAGATGTGGCCTTAGCCTTCTTCAGATAGTGGTGACCCCGAAAACCTCCATACTGCAAGCTCAGGCGGGAAGAGAGAGCTGGGTTGGGAGAGGCCTCCGGAGACTGAGTGCAGGATCAATATGCATTTCCTCTGGAAGTCACTGTCCTTCCGGCTGGCAGCAGCACCAGGCCAGGAGGCTGCGTGACCGAGAAGTGCGGCCCCCCCACAGGGAGGCAGGCACACGAGCCCAGCAGGGCCTAGGGCTGCCCAGGGCCTTTCAATCCCTCCCTTCCCCTACAATCAGCCCTCCAGCTGTTCTCTTCCTCCCAGGGAGGGCACACGGGCCACTAGAAGTATTCAAGCAGGGACTGAGAGGCCACCTATCAGGCAAGAAGAAAAATTATTTTTTGAGGTTGTCACTATGTAGCCAAGGCTGGCTTCAAACTTGTGATCCTCCCACAGCCTCCTGAGTGCTAGGATTATGGGCCTGCACTACCATGCCCACCCTGAAGCAAAGGAATTTTGACGATGTGCCAAAGGCTCTGGTTATATGTGACCACTGGATCCAGCAATTCTAGGGTGCAAAGTTATGCAACTTTCAAGGTTTAGATTCCTAAGATTGTAGACTTCAAAGATCCTTATGTTTGGAAGTTTTCTAGTTCTAAGGTTCTATCCCTGAAGAAGTCAAATATATGAAATTCCAGAATTCCCAAGTCTCTCTGACTAAACGTTCCACACTACAAGATTGTTCTTGTGGGGCCGGGGATTTAGCTCAGTGGTTCTGGCATCTGCCTTGCAACTACAAGGTCCTGAGTTTGATCCCCAGTAACCACATACAACAATGCCAGGCATGTTGACTCACACCCACTAGCAATCAGCACCACATACAAGGCCAGGCGTGGTGGCTCACACCTCTAATCCCAGAACTCTGGAGGCAGAGGCAGGAGGATTGTCATGAATTTGAGGCTCACCTGGGCTACATAATGAGCTCAGGACCAACCTGAACTACAAAAGCAAAAGGCTGTCTCAAAAAAAAACAGATTGTTCCTGTAAGGACAGCCCAGCCCAGCCCCCCACCGTGCCCCAGGATTCTAGGCTCTCATGGTCCAGATTAATTACACGGGCCTTTTTATTCCATCTGGAAAATATAAATATTCACAAGAGTCTGTACAACCTTGGGGACACCAACCCTGACCCTTCCCTCAGTGCATGCCACCCTCACCCACCACCACCACCACCCCCAGCTTCCTGTCCCACATCCCAGGCTTCCTGCTCTGGTCCAAGTCTTTTATTCAAGGCAGGAAGGACTCCAGCATCCATTCACACTAGAAAGAGAAAAATAGCGGTTGTGAAGAAGAGATTCCCAGCAAGGTAGAAATCTACTGACAGTCATTAATGGAATACCCATTTCCCTAAATCCCCGCCCCACCATCAGGGAGGAACCCTGTGCCCCAACCAAAGGACTCACTGTCCATTACAAGTGGATGTCGAACACTCCGTCCTCCACTGCCTGCACCTCCTCCTCTCGTATCTCTGTGGGGAGGGACAACCCACTCCTGGGTCTCTGAGACCTCAGCAGCACCCCCCTTCTGGAGGGAGGTGCTGCCCCATCCCCATCCCCATCCCCATCCCAGATGGCCCATCCCCCCCAAACTCAATTCCCTGGACGACCAAATGATCTCATTTTTGAGTCTCTTTCTATGTCTCACTTTGCCATAGCTTTTTGGACAGCCACAGATCTGTCAGTGCAGTTTGCTTAAATGTCAATGTTGTGTGTATTTCACATTTTAGACCCCAGCACTTCTGGAAGACTTGATGGAAATGGCTTTATCTTTTCTATTTTTTAAAAATCTTTTCTATTTTTGAGGATTTATGCCAACCCAAACGGTTGTGGTCATCTGCCTCAGACCCAGTTCAGACCTCAGTAAAATAATCATCCAGTGTATAGTCATTCAGCAAACAGATTTAAGATCATCAGCAACTCCCAGAGCCGTAGGACTTTAGTAGGACAAGGGGCTTTTCTCAGAACAGACCAAAAGAGAAGCGCAGGCCAAAGGCTCACAGAAACCCTCCAATCCTTTGTCAGTCCCTCTAACAAACCAAGCGTGCTCGGAATTCTGAAGTCTCTTGGACTTTCACACTTCTTTATAAATTAGGGTCTCTCTCCTTCCATCTCAGAAAGGTCAAGGGCTCCCTGGCCACGTCTTCCTGCTCTGACTCCTCTATACAATCCCACCAACAAAGAGAATTGCAAACTGCACATCAGCTTCCGTCGTGGGTAAGTTGATGGACTGCCACAGTGGCCCTCCCTCCCTCCAGAGGAGCGCTGGCGCACACCCCTCTTACCCGGTGGCCTGGAGCCTCGCCTCCCAGGGCGGGGCAGCGAGAAGCTGAAGGCTCGGTGGTGGGTGTGCGTGGGGGAGGGGGAGGGCGCCGACCCCTCCAGGCTCATGCTCTGGGCGCGGCGCCGGCACTCCACCGACAGGCGGTCTTTGCACTGTTTATGGCAATTCACACCACAGGCTGGGGGAAGACAGGGAGGCCAACCAGGGCCATCGGTGAGAAAACCCTCTATCCCATCCTGCAGATCTACATTTCTCCTCATATCCCTTTGCTCTGGTCAAGTACCAGTACCTCTCCCCCAAAAGAGTAAGAATCCACACTCAGCAACTCTCCCCAAAACCTCAACCCAGCACCCTTTCATTCGACATCTTACCTCGGCATTTGAGGCCCTGTTTGTAGATGCCCAGGATCTGCAATAGAGGGGGCTGTGCTGGGGGAGTAGGGATTGAGAGGTTTTGACTACCTCCCCCTTCAAGAGGCCGAGGGAGCTGGGTCTTTAGCGCCCTCCTCAGGATCAGGAGAGCAACAGCAAGGGAAGAGCCAGGTGAAGTAAAGGCCGTTTGCCCAAACGGCATGTTCCTGCGGGGGCGGGGCCAGCAGGAGGGCGGGTCGGGGCAGAATGTGCTGGACTGCCTTGGGGGGCTCACCAGGGCTTTGCAGTGGCGGCAGGCAACCGGGCGCAAGGAGCTGCTTTCCTGGAAGTTGTGTACGAAGCCCATGCGGCCGCCCAGCACCGAGCTGGAGCGCAGGAAGTAGGAGATCATCTCCTCCCGGCTGATGCAACCATCCCTGAGGGAAGTGGGGAGCCTGAGCTTGCTCCCCCCACCTGCCACCAGTCTCACTCTGGGTGAGGGACTCGCTAGATACAAAAAAGTCCTCCCAGAGATATTGGGTGGCGAGAACCCAAGGACGGAGGAGGCCGGGGGAGCACTAGAGAAGAAGCCAAACAGATGTAGCGACCGCCACTAGTGTGTGTTTCGAGCAAGTCACTTTTCTAGGGTCTCTCCTCAGGGCGGGAGCATCCTATTCTTGTCCTGACCGTTTCACCGCTGGCGCGTGCACTTCCCAGTGATGTCATCAACCTCTAGTTTCCAAGTGTGTGCTGAGCACTCCTGCGAGAAGCCTGAACATGAAGAGCTCTCTGCGGAGTTCTTGGCTCCAGGTGACTTTGAGGAAAAAGGTCCTATCTCACTCTTGCACTGGAGAAACATTGTAACCAGGGTTTCCCAGGGCTTCCTTTTTCCTATTTATATATCCTCATATACTGTATAATTTTAAATATATATTATACACATTCTTAAGTACTAAGGAATGAACCCAGAGAGCACTGAGCTCTTTTTATTTTTTTATCTTGAGAAAAGTCTTAAACTGGCAATCCTCCTACCTCAGCCCTCTGTTGCTGGAATTATATGCATGCTCCACACTGGCTATAATAATATGTGAATATGTTTTATGGGAAGGGGAAGCATGCCCTGGACACAGATCTCAATTCAAATCCCAGTTCACCTTCTGGCCCGTGTGACCTGGGGCTGGCTCATCTCCCTCTGCCTCAGTTTCCTTATCTACATATGGGTATAATGATACTTCCTGCACCTCACAGAAATTTTGAGAGGACTACACCAGATAATGCATATAAGTATCTGTGTGGTCCACAGCCACCAAGAACTACTTCCTTCAGGGCTGGCCCTTGTTTCAAACCCTCTCCCACTGAATTTGGGGTTTCATAAATGTGACCGAGGAGATCCTTCAAGTCAGCAGAACACTGTGAGAAGAGATGTCTTCAAAAACTTTCCAAAAATATAACCTTCATACTGTGCATAAAAACTACAATCTCACCAAATCAAGAACACTGATGAAAAAAGTTATAACAGTGTCTGAAAAGATACAGGAGAATGATTTTGTAATCTTGAGGGGCTGAGGGCCTTTCTAACCATAACACAAATCCAAGAAGCCACAAAGGAAAAAGACTGACATACTGGACACATGAACATTTTTTAAATTTTATATGGAAAAGGACAACATAAATAACAGGGAGAAAACATTTGCAAACACATCCAACAGCGAAGGGTTAATATCCATTAACAGAGATTGTAAAAAATCAATGAGAAAAAGACTAATAAACCCAGTCGAATAATGGACAAAGAATATGAACCACAATTAACAGAAGAACTAAAAGTGGCCAGTAAAACATATGACTAGATACCCTCCCCCCAAGTCTTTGTATTAAAGAAATGCAAATTAAACCAAAATATATTTGCCAAAGAGACTAGAAAGAACTGTAAAGCTTATTACAGTGTCCACTCTTGGCAAGGAAGTTGGACCTAGACGTTAGAACAATGCCGATGAGGGTACAGGCTGGTACAACCCTGTCTGAGGTCAGCCTGGCAGTCTCTCCTAGTTTAGAATGTGCATTTCTTTTGATCCAATTATCCCACTTCTAGGAATCTCCTACAGAAATCCTGGCCTTCGTGCGTGAGTACAAGGATGCTCACAGCAGCACGGTGTTTAATTACAGAGCAACACTGCAACTGTCTACACATCCGTCACCAGGAGGACATTTAGGTAAATGATGGCCTAGCCACACAGCGCCGTATTCTGCAGCTGTACTAAAGAATGAGGTAGTTGTATATGACCCCACACGAAAAGGGGTCTGGGATAGTGGAAAACAGAAACAAAAACAAACAAACAAAAAAGTGCAATTCCAGCAAGACAATGAAGAAGGAAGGAAGCAAGGAGAAATCCCACTGTTACAAATAGTGAGATGCTGGTTAAAAATATATCAAAACTGCTCTAAATGCATGGCTAATTTTTCAAGAAGGGGATAGAAATGCTCAAGTTCCAAATACAAAGAGAGAGCTTCAAGATGAAGCTGTGAATTGGGCTGGTTTGAGGAAGGGGTCACTGGGTGCGCACGCTCGTGCTCGCGCTCTCTCTCTCTCTCTCTCTCTCTCTCTCTCTAGTGCTGGGGATTGAATCCAGAATCTTATGTGTGTCTAGTACTTTCTCCCACAGAGCCACAACCCAAGTCCATCAGGTACAGAGTTAAAGCTGAGCCCCACATAAAGCGAGGGCCTCTAGGCTCTCTTTCGAGACAGGATTTCACTCAGTTGTCAGGCTGGCGTCCCCTGGGATCACATGGGTTACTTCACCCTGCTCCGTCCAAGGTCTTAAAGGACAATATTTTGCTGGAAATCCAATCTAGAATAAAATCACCCATCAACCCAGGGAAATAGCATGGAACAGATCTGCTCCTACGTCATCTTTGGGAGAAGAAACAAAGCAACCTCTCTAAAGCCCCTGGATTTATACTGCGATCCTGTTTGTCGTGCAACACACCAGACAAACAAGATCTCTACTGCTTTGCACCTAAACGGGAAAAAAGGCCACAAGGATACACATTTTGCTAATCACTGATGCAGGTTACCTCTACCCACTAGGGAGGAGAGAGGGAATGTTTAATTCTTATTTTATATACCTGTTGAGTATAAATTTATTTTACTATTTTAATTATTTAATCACAGATTTTTGTAATGTGGAAATTTAAGGGGGGGGAGAAATACAGATCACATTTAAAAATAAATCAACCTAGGATGGACTGTAAATTTTGATGGGGGTTTTGTCTACTCAGCAAAAAGTGGGGCATAAACATAGTGGCAGGGGCACGTTTAACCTACTTCAGACATCCAGCTGTTTTTCCAAATTGTCAGCGTATGAATTGTGGATAAGCAAGTGGGTGCTGCTAATTACAGACCTTTCTTATCTATTCATTAAAACTGGCTACCCGGGAGCTTGACTTGCCCACACTTTTTGCCAGCTGTGAGCTCCACAAATAAAGCAGTATTTATGTAGCAATGGTCCCCAGGCCACAGTCTTTTTGAGAGTCAGGTGGAGCCTCCGCCCCACCCCGACACCCCGTCTCCCTCAATTAGTGAGATCTGGCTCTGCCTCTACAGCTTGCGGCCTCCTCCCACCTCAAAAAATAGCAGCCTTCCCCAAAGTGGCAGCTTCCCCAGCCAAGACTGCCTGGTTCAATGGCCTCATCCTGCATGTGAGGAAAGCGAAGGGCGAGGGGGAAGTAAGACACTGCCTTCCCAGGCCCCCGGGCGCCCATCCCTCCTCACTGGTTCTCATCCAGGTCCCCAAAGGCGCTGAGATAAGGGAAGTTGCCACGGATGATCTGGAACTCTTCCTGTGAAATGTGGCCATCTCCATCAACATCAAAGTTCCTGAACACCGACTGGAGGACAGAGGGTCATGCAAAGGCAGGACAGGGAAAAAAAGGGTCAACACAGCCAGTGCTTTCTGACAGACCCAGTCTATGTTAGCAGGATTATCAGAAATGTCTCCCCCACCATCTCCCGCCCAACCTCCTCATCCACTCGTCAGTCTGTGCAGCCTGCTACCAGTCCTGGTCACTAAGCACTCCCCATGGACATGTACCTGGGGTGACTCCCAACCAATCACCTCCATCAGCAGATTTTCTGCCGCATGTCTCAGACTCCAGGAAACTCACCTCCACCATCTTCTCAATGTGCTCTGCCAAAAGGGCCTGGTCCAGCTTGGGCTTGGCAGCCGAGGTCCACTCCTCTAACACTGGGGGCCGGGGAGGTGGGGTGCAGCTGGTGGGGCTTGCTGGCTGTAGACATGGTCAACCCTGAGCTAAGGCTAGAGGTGGAGGGACCCCAGGGACCAAGGGAACACAGAAGGAGTACCTAGAGGAAAACAAAACCTGCCCGAGACCTCTAGCCACCCCAGGGCGCCTCTGTCTGACCAGCTGCTGCATGGGGCAGCATGGAAGAGGTTTAGCCATCCTCACATCCTGGGGTTCTCAGGCAGGGGCAAAAAGGAAGCAGGGAGTCCCCCTCACCGAGGACTTGGAACGAGGCTCCCGCTGAAGGGACAGCTGGTACAGCTCATCTTCAGTCTGATACTGATCCAGCGACACCTATGATACACGGGTCTGGTCACACCCTTGGGAGCCATCAAGCCAGAATAAAGGAACCTAGAGGCCACTTCTCAGCCCAGAGCCCAGTTCCCAAATTAGCTTAGGACAAGGCCCGATTTGCAATATACCCCAGGCCAGCAGCACACTGAGCAGACCTCAGGCCCCAAACACTGCACTTCCAGGATCTCAGCCAAGAGCCCAGTCAAACCCAGCCTTGATCTATGAAATCCACCCAGAGTCCAGCCCTGATATCTACTCAGAGCCTGGAAGCAGCTAAGGGTTCATGCCAAACAAATGACCAAAGCCCCAGCCCAGTGTCTAGAGCACTGTCTGACTCTAGCCTAGAGCCCTGCACTCAACCTCCAGACTGAGCACGAAGCCAAGCATAGGACTTCACTCCGAATCCAGGACCATGTCTGAAGCCACTCTGTCGGAAACATCTAGACTGTGGCCCCAAACCTAAACACAGTCCACGGCCGGGAGCTTGACCCAGGAGCCAAACCTAGTAGCTTCAATGAAGCCTCAGCCTAAGCCTGGGACTCATTCTGAGTTAACTCCAACTCCTGCAGCCCCATGTGGACTTCAGTTTCTTGACCAGACCCAGAACTAAGGCCAAGCCCACAGCCAGGACCAGGTAGAGCTCCTAAGCCCTGGGGCCTAGATTCCAGCCCCACCCCCACCCCACCCCACCCTACACCTTGCCCCTCACCATGAGCAGGCTTAGCAAGTCAGGGTTGGCTTGCACGGGTGGCCGCAGGCTGGTCACCATGGCCAGTTCCTCCAGGATGCTGAAAAGCTGCTTCATCTTGGCACCATTGAGCCTGGTCCGGGCAGAGTCCAGCCAGTCAGGCAGTGCCAGCTGCAGAGCCACCAGGTCCTTGAGGTGTACACCCAGGATGGGGAAGCGGAAGCCCACGCAAGCTGCCAGCCGGCGCCGGTAGTTACCATAGTTGCCAGTGGCTGTCACTAACTCTGTGAGACCTTCCCAGAGCTGAGGAGCAAACAATAGAGGGTCACACATCACGCTCCACTCAACCATCCTCCCCAACTTGGCCCTGGAAATGTGGCAAAGGATGAGTCAAGGTCAGGGACAGGTACAAAGGTAAAATCGTCCCTTACTGTCCCCTACCACCAGCTCCCTCCGTCCTTAGGGGGTCAGAATTCAGAGGTCACGAGTTCAAGGCAACACCCACTGTCAGACACCACACCTCTCCCAGGCAACACAGGCTACTGAGTAGAGGCTGCTCTGAGCGGTGTTGTAACAGGAAGAACTGGGAAAACCCCAAAAGGTTCAGCAATCGCACAGATGCATAAATTGCAGTGGACTTAAAATAACATGTTATAACAATAAAAATGCATGGACAATCACTCCACACAACAGGATAAAAAGGAGTCGTAGCAAATACAACACAATGACACTCATAGAAAGTTCAAAAACTACCAAAAAAACCCCACTCTTACTTTGGAATGTACCTACAGGATAAAGCTATAATGAAAAATAAAGTCAGTGTCACAAAAGTCATGACATGAACCTCTGGCAAGAGGGAACTATGCTCCAAACTGCTGGGTGGAGCAGTGTTTTCTTTTTTTGTTTATGTATTTGTTTTTTGCTCTGCAGTTCTGAGGAGAACTCAGGGTCCCACACAAGCTACTTAAGCATTCTGCCATGAGCCACACTCCCAGCCCATGCTTTTAAATTTCTTCTGGCTCTTCTGGGAATTGAACCCAGGGCCCTCACACTGCTACATCTTCAGCCATTTCTCTTTTTTTTGAGACAGAGTCTTACAAAGCTGCTGAGTTGCCCAGTCTGGGCTTGAACTCGTGATCCTCCTGCCTCGGCCACGTAGAGTGCCAGGATTACAGGAATGTGTTATAACCTGGTGGTAGTTACACAGGCAATTCTTTAAAAGCATTATTTAGACTGCTCATCTGTTTTATATACTTTCCTTACTCAACATATTATTTTCAAAAGATTTTTAAGGAAGCACAAGCTTTAGGCCCAGGCAACCTGAAAGCCCCTGCCACTCGCACTGTGCCCTGCTTTGGAAAGCACTAAATCTCTCCAAGTCTGTTTCCTGAGCTGGTAAATGAGGACGGTGGTGCCCAGCCCACAGCACTGCATCTGGAAAGGCCACAAGTGGGAATCATGTGCCCCCCGCTCCCAGGCACCTTGTTGGTCTCAGGACTGATGTGGCTGTGGGTGTCCTTGAGGCGGGAAATGGAGCTGTGGCTCAGGCCCCCAACCACGGCCATCAGCGTGTTGAAGTTCTGCAACTGCAGCAGCTTCTGTGGGGCAGACAGGGTGGGGGAAGGGTGCATGACCAAGAGGGCCCAGGACGAGGTCCAGCCTTTCTGGAGAAGAGGCAATGGCCGCATGCCACAGGGGATCTGGGGGAGGAGCAGGCACCTCAGCCACGTGCACAAAGTGCGTGATGACCAGTGCGCGCTGGGGGGCTGTGGGCTTGCTGAGGACCATGAGCTGCACCCACTGCGAGACACTGTTGAAGAGGGAGATGAAGCGCTCCAGCACAGGATTGTCCACTGTGCAGCCGTGAGTAACGAAGCTATGGTAGTCCTGGAACTGGAGGTAGGAGGGAGTGGCCTCAGAGACCTGTGCAACCTCCAGCTGCCCTATGCAAGGCCCGACCTGTCCCTCCTAGAGCTCCCATTCTAGCCCACCCGGCCAGAAGCCCTCAGGCCACACCAGGATCTTGCAGAAGGAGCGGTACTCCAGGTAAGTGAGGTGCTCCGCCAGCTCCAGGGGTTCCAGGTGGTCAAACAACAGGGACATCTTGCGCTTCTTCTGTTCCGTGGGGTTCCGCTGAGTCACCTGGCGTTTCCACTTGTAGGTGGGACTGGGGGGGCAGAGTAGCAAGCCCGTGCTGGAGATGCCCCTGCTGCCGTGGCCCCCCCACACTCACACAGACACGCCACTCAAGATGACATCACTGGAGCCAATGTCCCAGGCACTGTCCCCAGCCCAGCGACTCCTATCTCCCCTCATCATGCTTGACCCACATTAACAAACAATGCACCCTGTGCCAGGCATTGTGCTGGGGGCTGGGGTTACGAGATGAGCAAGACATGATTCCTGCCCTCGAGGAGCTCACAGTCTACTGAGGGAGACAGGCATGGAAACGCAGACCACCAAACAGTGTGACCCATGTCCTGAGGCCTTTATACTGGAGTCTGCAAAATGCCACCAGAAAACAGGCAGGACAAACACTGCTCTGCAACAGTGAACCCTCAGAGTCTACACAGACATCACATTTGAGCTGAGCCACAGTGTCATGGAAGAGACATGGATAACGACAGGAGCGAACACAGGTGGGAAAGGATGCAGAGGCTGAGACAATGGCAGGTGGCCAGGTGGAGCTGAGGTAGGAGGTGCAGCAGGATGAGGTGTAGGCCATGGGAGACGAGGCAGGAGCCATCCTGAGATCACCAAGGCCAGGCATATTGAAGGCCACGGGGAGCATGGAAAGTGTTGAAGCAAGAGAATGACTTGATTCTCATTCATTCAATTCAACAGACATTTATTAAGCCCTCCAAGCCCCCCACGCACACGCTCTCAATGTCGATGAGGTTGCTGTGACGGCGGTTCCCTTCTTGGTCTAGCAGAGCCTTCAGCTCCTTGATCTGCTCAGCCAGCTCTGGGTTCAAGTCAAACTCCGCTGGGAATGCTGAAATCCAGTACCTGGCAGAGGGGTGGGGTCACCCAAGGCAGCCCTTCCCCTACCACTCCCAGATGGACATCAAAGGGACTACTAGGGACTGTCTTTTCCCACAGAGAAAAGAATCTCAAAATATGGTCTCCCTCTCCCAGCTCTTTCTGTGCCCAAGGCTACCAAAGCCCGCCAAGACTTCCAACCCTGCAGGGCAGATAAGAAAAGGAAAGCCAAGAAGGATGAAACAGTGGCAAGCCCAAGGCAGCCCAGCCATCCCAAGGCAAACCCACAAGACCTAAAGGCACTCCGTTCACGTCTGCAGCCAGTCAGAAGCCTCAGAGAAGTAAGACTTACCTGACCAGGTGGCACGTTTTCACCTGCAGTGAATTCGAGTTGTCCTTCCGGGATTGTTGGTAGGTGGAACAGAATTAAGGAAAACAAGAATGGTGTCTAACTAGCAAGGGATGCAGGGCCCTGTGGAGCAGGATCGGAACCGAGGACTCCTGGTTCTGGAAGGATGTGATGGGTGGGCCCTGAGCCTTGAAGAGGTATAGGTTGGGTAGAGGGCTAGAGGGGCTCCAGGAAGCTGAAGGTAGACATGGCCCACTGGGAGTAGGGGCAGATCTGACCCTAGGAAGAGCCAGGACAAGACCGAGGCCATAGCGACGTGGCTCAGAGGTGGGGCCTCCAGCAGTAGGGAGGGAGGCCTGAACTCTGGTCTCTAGGAGAGGCTTGTCCACTTCCACCCAGGCTGAGCAGTGAGCCTCACTGGTGGACACTGACCACAAGGCCCAAGGGAGGCCTGTGAAGGATATATGTGGAGCAGTTTCGCAGCCAGCTCAGAAGACGGGATGTACCAGGGGTGCATCATGAGGAACATGCGCACCAGCTGCGGGTCCCTCACCTTCCCAGAGTCATCTAACTCCCAAGGGTCAAACAGAAACAGGAAGCAGGGTGTCCTTTGGTCCTGAAGCTCCGGTTCCTATACCCCAGCCCCTAGCCCGCAGGCCTCCCGGCATCAGGGCCCCTGGGGCTGTGCTCCCGCCCCCGCCCACCTCCAGCTTTCCCAGGACTCCGAAACCAAACCAGAAGATGGGTCAAAAACCAACAGATAAATGGTGCAAAAAAGAAAAGCAGGATGGGTGAAAGATAGGGCAAGACCTGAGGAGTTGGGAGCCCCAGAACATCGGAACTGGCCCTGGTCTGGAGGGGAACCAGATGGAGTGGAAGGTTCCCTCAGGTCAGGAATCCAGAGGTCATTTCCTGAGTGCTAGGGAAAGGGGCACCCCTTCACCAGATAAACCTCCCCTCATCTGCCGGAAACAGTTCCCACGGCAAAGACAGCTAGTTCCTGCGGATCCCTGGGGAGACTGATAAAGACCTTTGTGCCAGAGGCTGGGGACCCCGGCTCTGGCTTTACCGCAGGAGTGGACAAACAGGGCAAGCAATCTGATGGAGCGTGGGCGCCTCTGTGCCCTGCCCCAAAGAAGGGCTTTCCTCAAGGAGGCTGCAGGACCGAAGCCAGGGATCCACCCACGAGGCTGGGGCTCAGGCCCTTCCGCTCCACTCACCAAAGGCTTCGATGCACCCACGGAGCAGCTCCTCCACTGTGCAGCCCTTGTCCAGGTCCAGTGTGCTTGCCATGGCCGCCGGCTAGGGTGCGTTGGACCCAGGTAACACTGGGGGGGGGGGCTCCCTAGGGCATGCACCGGAGCCCTGTCCAGAGAGGCAGAGCTCAGCAGTCTGTGTAGGCGCCGGCCGGGGGCGTGGCCCATGGGCAAAAAACGGGGCGGAGCAGGCACGCCCCCTACCGGCCAGGGGCGGAGTTGCTCTCCGGGGCCACTTTCGGGGCTCAACGGCCCAGCCTGGATGGTGCAACCCGCTAGTTGGGAAATGGATCAGCCAAGAGGCTTCCGGCCCACCCTCTGAGTCGAGGAAGGGCCGAAAAGCTCCGCGAGAATGGGGATGGGGATGAGCCAGCACTCCAGGGCTGGTACTCCAGCCCCAACTCCCCCAGGCCCTCTGTGGCTTGCCCCAGCTCCCTAAAGGCACCTGCAGCGCCCCGCAGTTCGGCTCGGCTCCCCTCCCGCTCCCCTCCCTCTGCTGCCTCCCTTCCCCCGCAGGTTTATTTTGGGAACCCAGAGCCTGAGGGGACCTCGGAGGAATTTCTCCTTGGAATGGGAGGGGGAAGAGAGAACCCAGGCGTCCTGCCTGCCCGGCCCCCTCCGGAGGGGCGGGGCATCGGCAGCCCCCAGGGGCTGGGAGTCTAAAGGAACATTCCTGGGGAGGGCGAAGTGGGGGGGGGGGTCCTCGAGGCGTTAGCGGGAAGCCCGAGCCTGGGAACCTCGCGCTCCCAAGCCACCTCCGAGAAGGCCCTGGGGCCCAGGCTCAGCCCTTCCCAGCCCGAGGCTGCAGAGGTGAACTGTTCGTGAACAGAATAAGGTGCCCAGAAGGGGGCGCTAAAAGCCGTGGGGGTGACCATTGTGAGCGGGACACCTCCAGCCCCTCAGGTCACTGGTGAGGCTAGGTGCAGTCCTGCAGGGATAGACACCCATTCCACACCCAAGTTATTTTCCAGACTCCCGGGACCTAAGTTAGATACACACTCGCTGAAAGACACAGGCACGCGCGCCCTATGCTCTGTAGCAGACAATGGCTCCCTCACCCTAGACACACCTGCACGGAGGAGCCCCCAGGAACACAAGTAGCTCATCTACCCCAATGCAAAACCGTGGATGAGGTCAACTCGCGGACCTGTTCACCTGAACCAGGCCAGCTCTACTCCCGCGGCCACAAGGGTGTGGGCATCTGCACACGTGTGCACACACGCAAGATAGTGCATCTCCACGCATGCACACATTCCCACTCATGCACACACCCCCGTGGGTGCGCACACGCCCATTGTGCCGCCCTTCCCCCTTCCCCCGTGGTCTAGGGCTCGCCCTGGCTCCCCTCCTTTCTCCACCCTAGCAAAGCCTTGCCCTGTGGAAACGTGCCCTGCCCCTACATATGGTCCTCCGTGCTGAAGGGAAAGAGAGCCTCAACGGAGTTCTTGGATGGACTTTTCCTAGAAACACCCAAAGCCAACCTTGTCCGGTTTTGCTGCTTCCTCGCTGTGTGACCTTGAAAATCACTTCGCCTCTCTGAGCCTCAATTTGCCCATCTGTCAAATGGGGCATTACAGGCGAGGCCCCATCTGAGATATGGCAAGGAAAAAAGCTAGGGGCAAGGATGGACCTCTCCCATGGGTGCTCCAAAGCGCCCCAGCTCTCGGCATCGCTCTCCAGCCCCATAGACTCCCCATTCACCCTCCTCCCCGGTCTGCCTGCGCCGCCCTGGGGGCTCCTGGGGCTGCGCCCTCCTCTGTCCTGCCCCGCCCGCGCTCCCTCACTCACTCTTGGGACACGCTGCTGCGAGCCCGCAACCGGCCCGGCCGGCGCCTCCACCGAGCGCTCCCACCCCGCCGGCCTCGCTGCGGCTGCGGCTGCCGCCCGCTCTCCGCGCCGCGGCCCAGCGCCCCGCCGCCCCGCCCCCGCGCCGAGGCCGCCCCCTCCCCGTCCTCCCGCCCAGCGCCGGGCTGCGCACCACCGGCTGCGCCTCCTCCACCGGGGCTCCCCCTCGCCCAGCACGCGGCGGCCCCTGCGGCAGCTTAACCCCTCCCCTGCCGCGCCACCAGGGAAGCCGGGGCTGCAGGAAGGGGGCTGCGCCGCCAACCGCCGAGGCTGGGCGGTCTCGGGAAGCAGAGGGGAAACTAATCTCAGAGCCCCCTCCCCCACCCCGGACGCCCCTGTGCCCGCCCCGCCTGGGTGGTGGACGGAGGAAGCCGGGAGGGGCAGGAAGCGGACTGCGGTGGGGAAGGGGCGCCCCGCCCAGCCCCCCAGCCCGGGTTCCTGTTTTCAAGACAAACCGTTCCCACGGGGCGAACCCGACCTCAGGCAGGGCGTCTTCCTGCAGGCGACTCGGGCACCTGCGTGGTGGAGGTCTGGGCTCGAGGGGCTGCAGGTCCCGGTGAATCTGGGGGAGGGGCTAGGAGGAGCCGGGAGTGTTTCGGGGAGAGGGCCTGTGTGCTACCTGGAGCTGCGGCCTTGATGTCTGGAGGTGGGGCCAGGAACCCCAGTTCACACCCGGGGCCCGCAGGGAGGGGGGCGGCTGCTAGCGGCTGGTGGGTTGTGAGCTGCTGGCAGCCTGGAGGCGTGAGCCCTAGTAAAGAGGAACTTGGGAGTGGCAGCCGAAGGCAGTTGGGGTCCCCACAAGCCGGACCTGGGGGACTGGTAACAGTTTCCGGCCGTTTGGGTTCAAATACACTCACTGTGAAACCACGGGTCCCAAACCTCCCTTCTGAGGCTAGCCCCTCCCTGGCTAGTGCCGGGGAGGCTGGACACCCCCTCATCCCACACATGTAGATCCAGAAACAGGGCCTCAGTTTTCCCATAGTGCAGGGCAACAAGAGCCTAGCCTAAACGGCCTGTGAATGCTCCCTGCTCTCACACTCCCTCCACTTTGGACCACCCATTAGCCACCTGCTAAGAGACCCTAAAACGCCGCAGTGGGGCGGGGCTAAGGGCGGAGCCACAGAGGCGCCAAGCATCACAGGTCCCGCCTCAAGAGCGTGGATCTGGGAGGCTCAGCCCAAGTCCTGGCTCCAGTCTCAGTGGGTCCCACCCAGGCGGACGCCCCGCCCCAGCCAGCCAGGCTGGCCGCTGACCTAGTATGGACACAGCACTGGGAAGATGGGAGAGGAGAATGACACCCGGAAAGGAGCTGAACCGTAGACCCCGCCCCCATGTGACACCTCCCCCAGAACGCACCTGCCAGGGCTGGGGGGAGATAAGAGGTGATTGTGCAGCAGCTGTTAAACTTGCCTTGAGCTAAAAATATTTCCCAACAGAGAAAAGACTAAGGAGGCTCCCAAGGAGAATCAATTTATTAGGGAGTGGGTTCATTTGGTCAGACCCCATAAATAAGAGGGACAGGGAGCCCAAGGCCAAGAAGAGGGCAATGTCGTTTGTCGCTCTGGACACTAGTACCTAGAGGCTGGGAAATGAGGGTTCCAGGACAGGGGTTAGGGACCCAGTGCCCTCCTCCCACCCTCTGGAGGAGGAGCTGGGGCTGGCTCGGAGGGCTGCAAACAGACTCAAGGGTAGATTTGGGGTCTGGTCTGGAAGCTCAGATCTTCTCGTCAGGGGCTGGCAGACGCTGTCGAGATGGCTCTACGCCCCAGATCTCCCGGGCATACTGGGCAATGGTGCGGTCGCTGGAGAACTTGCCCGAGGTGGCAATGTTCCGGATCACCATCCGTGTCCACTCCCTTGGGTTCTGTGGCCAAAAGGGAGTTCTGGGTTCACTCTGCCACTGGGACCTCCCCCAACTTTCTGCCTTGTCCCACCAGAGCTGCTGAATTCCTGCCAACCTCTCGTGCAGGACCCCTCACCTTGTACAGAGCGCTGACTCTCTCCTGGCATTTAATGTATTCTTCGTAATCTGCAAAAACTTTAAACCTAGAGAGGAAGAGAAAGTTCTGTAAGGTCAGGGGCCAACCCCATTCTGTCCCATGGACATCTGAGGACCTGGAAAGTGATGCAGCTTCCAAAGGGGCCAGATGAGACGGGCAGGGTGGGGAACACCTAAAAATCTTAGGAGGCTGAGTCAGGAAGTTTGCTACAAATTTGAGGCCAACCTACACTTCACAGTGAGTTCAAGGACAGCCTGAAGTACATAGGAAGACTGTCTCAAAAATAAACCCAAAGGAACCAGAGGGCAACTGTGCAGGACCTTGTGCCACCTCCCCAGGCTCGCCAGAGTCCTGCTCAGCCCAGCAGCCCCAGCTGCATAGTGGCCTGGCCAGCCCGCTCACCGGTCATGGTGCATGAGCATGTTGACAATGTCCTTGAACAAGTCTGGCTGTTTGGGGGAGAAGAAGCCGCTGCTCAGCTGCTCCATGATCTGCCGCAGCTCAGGAATGCGGTCACAGTATTCCTGGGCGTTGTACCTGCAGGGGCCAGAGACAGAGCGTGATCAGCTCCAGAGATCTTGGAAGTCTTAAGCCTCTGCCTGCTGCTGCCTCTTTGGAGCTGCCACCCACCCCCACTCCTGCTGGCCCCCTGCTCAGCTTTTCCTCACCCACTGTGTGGATAAAGAAACTCAGGCCTCAGAAGACAAAGAGGGTGGTGGGGTACTTGCCTCACATGCACAAGGCCCTTGGGTCCATTCCTAATACCACACACACAAAAAAAAAAAACAGCACAAATATCTTTTGTCCCAAAGCCTTCCCTGGCCTAGCCTTCGGCTCCAGGAGGCACCAACAGACAAATCCTCAAGCAGGTCTTCTCAAGCTCAGATAGTCCAACCAAGCTCAGCACAGTCCTGGTGCCAACTGGCCTTTACTCGTTTTCTTTGTTGAGAATCTCACTATGTGGTCCAGGCAGGCCAGCAGGCCTCAAAGCCACTCTATGCCTCAGGCTTGTGATCCTCCTGCCTCAGCCTCTGGCATTACGAGCATGTGTCACCATCCCCAACTTGTCTCCACTTTCTAAAGCAGCCCATAACCTGTCCACCAAGACCCCTTCAGCGTGCCAGCCAGGTCCCCTTCACTCTGTGTCCTCGTCCAGTGGAAAGCCAAGGCCTCCTCCATGGCTCTGGCCCCTGTCCCCTGAGCCGATCAGCTTCAAGTGACTCCTCTGCATTACGGTATCAGCCTCCACACTGGTCCCCATATGGCCCCTGAAGCCCAAACTCCATCCTGCAGACTAATTATCCTAAAGCTTCAGCCTGATGTTGGGACATCGCTCAAAACATCTCACAAGCTTCCTCTTCCCCAAAGGACAGTCTACATTTTCTAGTCAAGCCACAGAGACGTTCCTTTCAGCATTGAATGTCAGCTCTCCAAAGCTGTTGCTGGGAAGATAATGGTACCAACTTTCTGGGAAGGAGTTTGGCAGTCTGTGTCAGAACCTCAAAAACTCTAACTCGGCTGGGCACAGTGGTATGTACCTGTAATCCTAGCTACGCTCAAGGCTGAGGCAGGCCTTGAATCATGAGTTCTAGGAGAGCCTGGACAATTAAGTGAAACCCAATCTCAAACAATAAAAAGTGTTAGGGATATAGCTCAGTAGTAGAACACCCCTTCAGTTTGATCACTAGTATCAAGAATAATAAAGAAAATAAACTCATTCTTGACCCCCCCACAATATCCTCATCCTAATTCTTTTAAGGAAATAATTGGAGCTGTAGACATTGATGTAAAAGGCTATTCATCACAGTAATATTTAAACAGGCTAAGCCAGCCTTAATGCCCAAACATATGGAACTGGCTAACTAATATGGCATGGTCAGCCAGGCATGGTGGCATACACCTGTAATCCCAGCACTCTGGGAGGCTGAGGCAGGAGGGCAACAAATTCAACACCAGCCTGGGCAAGTTAGTGATTTAGTAAGACCTTTTCTCAAAATAAAAAATATAAAAGGGTGAGGATATAGCTAAGTGTAAGGACCTAGATTCATTCCCCAGCACTATAAATATTAATATTACTGCTACCAGTGATAACAGTATGGCATGTCTATGAGACCCAATACTGTATGAACATTTAAAATATTTTTGAAGACCAATGACACAGAAGCTGGGTATAAAGGCACACATCTGTAATCCCAGACCTTGGGGTGGGGGCTAAGGTAGGAGGCATACAGTTTCTGCGCAGGTTGGGCAACTTGGTGCCTTAGAGACCTTATCTCCAAAAACAAAATAAAAATTCTGTTGGATGCGGTAGCACACACCTCTAACCCCAGTATTCTGGGAAGCTGAAGCAGGAGGATTTCTGTGAGTTTGAGGCCAGCCTGAACTACACAGTGAGACCTTGTCTCAAAACACCCTCTCCCCAAAAGAATAGTAACATAAAAAATGGCTCTCCAGTGTTAAAGGAGATGCACAGTCCAAAAATTCTACATATATCATTTCCAACTTTTAAAAACTATGTTTTTATATATTTTATGTATATGGACACATTTTAAAAACTAGCTTTAATCCTGCTATAAAAATGTGATTGACAGTTATTTCATTCCTCCTTGTCCTGTATTTTTCTAACTAATGAGGGCATGTCACTTTTGTGATAATCACATTTAAAAATAAGTTTTCCTAGGAGAAGCAGCGCATGCCTATAATCCTTGCACAAAGGAGGTGAAAGCAGGAGAATCATAAGTGTGAGGCCTGCCTGAGCTACATAATCAGGTTCAAAAAACAGTGATGTCAGAAAACTATCTCTTCTGAAGAAATGAATTTCTAACCCCAAGAACATTGGCAACTACTCTATTTCTTTTTTCCTTTTGTCCTGGTTTCCCAAGAATTAATGATTTAATTTTATCTCAAATTCTGAACAATATATAATTTTCTTTCTTTTCTTTCAGTTCCATTTTTTGTTAGAGACAGTCTCATTCTATAGTCCATGCTAGCCTGAGACTCTCTGTGTACCCCAGGCTGGCTTCAAACTTGTAATCTTCCTGCCTCAGCCTCCTGAGTGTTAGGATTACAGCATATACCAGCATGCCCAGATCTTTCCTTCTATTCTGTTACTTTTCCCATCCCATATAAACTCCCCCAGAAGTTTTCTAGAGTACAGGTGATGTAGACTTAGTGGTACAGCACTTACCTAGCATAGCTGATACTCTGGGTTCAATCTCCAGCATCATCAAAATTAAACAAATAAATAAAAGTTTCCTGGAATCCTAAAGGCTGTTAACTAAGACCTTGCACAGCCTGGGCCTGCGGCTTTCCACACCTCCCTCACGCCCATCCTTGCTCCAGCAGCCACACCTTAGTGCTCCTGCCCATGAGCCCTGAGCGCTAGTTCCCCTGCCAACGTACCCTCTCTGGTCAAGCCTTTCCACATCCTCCACCCTCATGCCAAAGATGAAGAAGTTCTCTTCTCCTGCCTCTTCCGCCATCTCTACATTGGCCCCATCCATGGTGCCAATGGTCAGAGCCCCGTTGAGCATGAACTTCATGTTGCCAGTGCCTGAGGCCTCAGTGCCCGCGGTGGAGATCTGCTCCGAGAGGTCAGCCGCTGGGATCACTGGAGGACAGCAGCAGGGGGACAAGTCAACTCGGGGAAAAGTCCTGTCTCAGTTGGGTTAGGCTAGCCCTGGGCACAGCCACATGCAGAGTCCTCTGCATCCCGACTTTCCGAGCCTCACCAACCAGATCTTCCTTTGCCAGCCTCACCCTCTGCCTCTTGTTCCTTTTTAAAGTTTTTTTGGTACCAGGACTCAAACTCAGGGCCTCGTGTTGACAAGAAAAGTGCCGCACAGCCGAGCCATGTCCCCAGGTCTTACTGGTTCTTAAACACCTGAGGGATCAGCCTGGATCCTGTGTCCAGCTCCCTCAAACACTACCCTGTACTGCCTGGAATTACAACGCAGGACATCCTCAACCAGGCAGGTGTGCGAGCCCCTCTCTTGGGGCCTAACCCAGCAGAGCCTCTGAGATCCCGAGGCAGCACCCACCTTTTTCAGCCAGTGAAACGCGGTAATTCTCCAGGAAGATCACACGAAGGCGGTCTCCCACCACCGGGTCGTGGTTCACCACATCCCCAATGGCAGTGATAAGTCTGATGATCATCTTGGCCATGTGGTAGCCGGGAGCGGCCTGCGGGGCAGTCTAGGGTCAGCGCTGAGGCCTCAGCCACACACAACCTGTCCTATAGCTCGGCCAGGCTCGGTCCACCTGGATGGTAGCAGCCCAGAGCTCCCGCAAGGGCCCAGCTCCTCACCTTGCCTCCGATCATCACAGTCCGTGGGACAATGAACTTGTTAGGCTCCTTCTTGATGCCTGTGGAAAAGAGAAAGATGCAGTTAGCCAACTCTTTCCCCCTGGAGAGGAGGTCCTAATGGCATGCGGGCAGCCAGGGCCCATGCTAGGGAACGGTAGGCCTGAATTTGGGGAATCACTTGCTCTGTGGCTATTACTTCCTCTCTGAGCCTCAGTTTGCCCATCTACAGAATGGAGACAGTTCCATCCTAAGAGTTGTCACCAGCCCAAGGAGCTATGCATCAGGCAGGGTGCTACACCCTAGGAGATATGCAGAGGGGCAGACTGAGGCGGTGGTGACCCTGCCACTCACGATTGTACATGGTGATGACGTGGAGGCAGTTGAGGAGCTGGCGCTTGTACTCATGAATCCGTTTCACCTGGATGTCGAAGAGCGAGTTTGGGTTGATATGGACTTTATATTCTCTCTCCAAGTAGGCAGAGAACTTCAGTTTATTTTCCTGAGGGGCGGGGAAGGAGAAGGCTCACCAACAGCCTTCAGCTTCAAGAAATCCAACAGTTCACATTGCTTCTTTCTCACGATGCCCAGGAGAAGAGATGGCAGGCTCACTGCTGCCCTCACCCAGGGAGACCAGCGCTCTCCCAGCCAGGGCAGATTTGTCTTTCACCCTGCTCCAGGCCTGAGACTGGCAGGAGAAGGTGGCTATGTGCCACTCGTGGCTCAGACATCTGGCCCTTCCCGCCAGCCGTGACCCACATCTCCCCACCTGCTTCACTTTGGCCACATCCCTAATAAAGGCTTCATCGTCCACATAGGAGAGCAGTTTGCGCAGCTGGTCCAGGTCCGAGATGTACTCCTCACCGATGCGCTGTGGGAGGGTGGCTCTCAGTCAAGCCCATTCCCTCTGTCCCCCTCCCCCAGGAGGTCCCTGGAGAGGTCCCTTTCCAGATCAGCTGGGCCTTGCCATCTAGCTAAGGGCTCTGGAGAATCGCATATACCTTCCCCTCAGCCCATCTCAACTCTGCAGACTGGCTCCACTGTTAGGCCAACACGACCAGAAGGCCTCCCTGGGTTCTGCCTTTGTCCTGTCAGCAAGACCTTGAGCCTCATCTCTCAGACATCTAAACCCTTACGGTCCCATTTCAGATGTAACCAACTGATGACCCCTCTCTCATTAGACTAGACCTCCAGCAGGCATGCTCCGCAGCCAAGGTACCCCAGAGGCACAGGCATGCAAATAAGAGGCCACACCGGGCTGGGGAGCACAGGACAGGATGGACTTCAGCCCTCAGCCAAGCCCTTGTACTGTAAGCTCACTATACAACCATACCAGCTCTCACCTCGGCAATGACCTCAGCCAGCCCAGGATTACACAGGACCAGCCAGCGCCGAGGGGTGATGCCATTGGTCTTATTCTGGAATTTATGAGGCTCCAGCTCATAGAAGTCTTTGAAGCTGCAAGATGGAGTGGGGTGAGGATGACCATTCACCTCTGCTAGAGACCCCTAGTTCTTCCTGGAAGGGGATTCTAATGGGGGATCCAGACCTCTGGGAGGTGCAGGTTCTATAAGGGGAGGTCCCCTGGGAACACAACTGTAATGGAAGGGGCTATGGTTCTTGACAGCATGTACCACCTGTGGGCAGGGCCGGCTACAAGAAGCTGAGTGGGAAGGGCTGGACCCAGGAGGCGTGGGGTCTGGAGAAAAGGCTCACATGGTCTTCTTAAGGATCTCAGAGTGGATTCGAGCTACACCATTGACTGCATGCGAGCCGGCGATGCACAGGTGCGCCATGTTGATACGCTTCACCGCACCCTCCTCCACCAGTGACATGCGCCGCAGACGGTCTACGTCCCCAGGGAATGTAGCTGCTACTCGCTGTACCCCAGAAGAGTCCAGAACTAGCATCAGAGACTAAAACCCTGGTCCCCAGCCCCGAACACCCAAGGGTCTGCTCAGAGGTGTCCCCACCCATGATGCCCCCAGCCCTGGCTGGCCACCCTCCCCCTCGCCAGCTGGTCGAACCACCTCCCCAGCTCACATTCAGGAAGCGCTGGTTGATCTCATAGATGATCTGCAGGTGCCGGGGCAGCAGTGTCTCTATGAGGTGCACAGGCCAGCGCTCCAGGGCCTCGGGCAGCACCGTGTGGTTGGTATAGGCACAGGTCTTGACAGTTATGTCCCAGGCCTGGCACATAGGTAGAGGAGGAGGTTGCTGTGCCTGAGCCCTGGGCTATCCGCACCACAGCACACAGAGCCTGGCACTGTAGAGCCAGGTTCCAGGGCTCCCACCTGGGCCCCATACACCTTGTTCATATTCCCCAAACTGGGAAGCATCCTGAGGCAGAATAGCTGAGGCAGTGTGACTGTGTGTGTGTGTGTGTGTGTGTGTGTGTGTTTCCTGAAACCCACCTTATCCCAGTCCAGCCGCTCCAGATCCACAAGAATCCTCATCAGCTCAGGAATGGCCAAGGATGGGTGGGTATCATTGAGTTGGATGGCCACCTGTGTGGGGGAGGTTAGGAGCCAGACTGAGCCCCAAACCAAGAGCTCTTACGACTGTCCTTTGCCTCCCTGGAGGCCCCCAGCAGGCCTATGGCTGATCTGCAGGCTGAGGAGCTCATGGGGATAGCCCTGGAGTGGGGAGCAGTGGTCGATGGAAGATCCCAGGCAAGATACCTTATCTGGGAAAGCATCAAAGTTTGTGCGCACTGGATCACGGCTGCCGAACTTGGAGGACTTGAAGCGTCGGATGATGTCCTGGAGGGTGGCGGCTACTACGAAGTACTCCTGCTTCAGCCGCAGCTCCTTCCCCTCAAAGAACTAAGGACAGTGCAGGGCAGATGGAGCCCGTGTGCCAGGGGCAGGGCCAGGAGAGACCCTACCAAATATTAAGACATGGCTCTCTAAACTGCACCTGCCAAGGCCCAGGAGTCTGCTAAGTAATATTGGTGGAGGACAGTGTCACAAGTAGGGGTACAAAACAACCAAGAGCACTGTGAACGTCACAACCACTCCTCCCAAATGCCCTACCCTAACCTGCCTTCTTAGGACATAAATGTCCACCCACTCAAAGGACTCAGGACAGGGGAACAGGGCACACAGGGCCAGCCATCTGCCCTGGTGCAAGGAGGACAGGACAGCTCCCAACCCATCTCCCAAGGGTGACGCACGTTATCATTGGGGTACAGGACACGAGAGATATTCTCAGCCAGATTTCGGTCCAGCACAGCCTGGATGTAGCCACCAACGTTGACTGTGGGACAAAAGGGGACAGGTCAAGCTGGGGCTGAGCGCAGGCCAGGCAGGGGTGGACGGGCTACTGACTACAAGCAGATGAACTCACAGTCCTTTAGGTTGAAGTCATTGGGTGCTTTGGCGGACCAGAGGCGCATGGTGTTGACCACGTTGTTTCGGTAGCCAGGCACAGGTGTGTCGTAAGGCATGGCCAGTACCACCTGAGAGGGACAGCCCGAGTCAGGAGCTGGACGAGCTGCCTCAGGACGGGGAGAAACCTTTGGCACCTGCTTCGTCTCTCGAATGGGGCCTCCCTCACCTTCAGGACTTGAACTCAAGACATTGTACCCAAATTCTGACAACTCTCAACTTCAAGTTCTAGTTCTAGCACTGTGAGCAAACAGTATAACCTCTGAACCTCATCTATAAAAAGAGGACATCCACTAAAAAAAATGTAAAAAGTTGACATGCCCTGACATTTCCCCAGATACCTCCTACTCCTCTCTTGTTCAGAATGTCATGAAGATTATGGGGAGAAGCAGAACTACAACCCAGAACCCAAGCTGGGGCTCACTCTGCAGGATGGCACTAAGCCTCCAACCTGGCCTGGGCAAAAGCAAGGGAATGCATTATTGTTATTATTATTAGGTTTTGGTTTTTGAGACAGAATCTTATTGTGTAGTTCAGGCTGGTCTTAAACTCACTATGTAGTCCACATTGGCCTCAAATTCTCAGTGATTCTCCTGCTTCAGCATCATGTATGCTGGGATTACAGATATGCACCACCACACTCAGTGAGGAGATACTTTAGACTCCTAGGAGGCTAGAAGAGGCCAGGTCAAGCAGAAAGGGTGATGGAGGTCAAGTCTAGCCAGAAGTCTTTGCCTGGTTGACCACTTGGCCAATTAGCAATGACTAATGCCGGCCCCACCTCCCACAACTAGCAGGCACGGGCCTCCCTGCCCTATCCTAATGTACAACAGTATGGGAGCTGCAGCCAGGAAGAGCCAGGTCTCTGGCCTTTTAGCCAGAGCAGCACATGCCAGGCTGCCATGGGTCTCAGCCTGCTGAGTGGAAATGATGCCCCGTTCTGAAAGCCTACAGACCCTGTGTAGCCCAGCCAGAGGCTGAGGACCTGCACCCACAGAAAGAGGACAGACTTTATGAACAGGGACCTAGATGCCTGGTGTGGCTTTAGGGCCCTCTAACCTGCCACGGGACCTTAAGTCAATCGCAAATCTGGAAGCCTTAATTCCCTCTGGTCTCCATTATGAGCTATTATCTTGCTTTCATTAAGCCCTGAGATCAGATGTGTAATAGGCAGTGAACTCACTGTGATAGTCCTTTGTTTTGTTTTTTTTTTTTTGAGATATGGTTTCACTATAAAGTTCCTGGTGGCCTTGAACTCATTATGGAGCCCAAGTTGGCCTCAAACTTGGAGCAATCCTCTTACCTCAGCGTCCCAAGTGCTGGGATTACAGGTGTGTGGCACCGCGCCTGGCTATACTAGTCCTCTGATGGACTTAGGGGCATCAGGACAGGGAAGGGACACTGGTGGAGCAGGAACTGTCTCTCTCCTACTTCTCAGCTTTGACTGTGGCCTGGCCTCTGTGGCCCTGACTCCAGCTTCTTGTAGCTCTGGCTGTGTAACCTTGTATAGTATAAGTCACTTAACATCTCTGAGCCTCAATGGCTTCAGTTATACAAACAACACTGAGTCCAGCAGCCTCTGGGCTCTCTCCGCAGAAGCTTTCTCCTCTGCCCAGCACTTCATCCTCACCTGGGTGTCCACCCACTTGGCCCCCTGGCTGGTGTGCTCCACATGGCCGTAGAAATGCACGGGCAGCGTGAACTCAGGACGGGCCTTCTCCCAGGGATTGCCATAGCGAAGCCAGTCATCAGCCTCCTCCATCTGCATCAAAGGCAGGCAGAGGAAAGGAAGGCAGCATCAGATGCAGGCATCAGGCCACAGCAGGTGATGGGGAGGGACAGGAGCAGTAGCCTGGGGGGCCTGGGTCAGATGGGCTCTCCGGAGGGACATGGTACATCTAAAGAGGTCCATAGGTCACCAGCTGGCTTTAGGGCAAGGGGGAGGGGCAAAGACACTTTCCTTAGAAGCCGAGGCTGGTTCTGGACCCAATCCCATGATGGATGACCAAGTGGGAACCTCCCCACAAGGTCAGCCTGCTCACCTGCCAGCCCCCACTGATCTTCTGGTTAAAAATCCCAAACTCATAGCGGATCCCGTAGCCATAGGCAGCCAGGCCCAGTGTTGCCATAGAGTCCAGAAAGCAGGCTAAGAGTGTGTGGGGAGGCAGATGTCACGGACCCAGGCAGAGAGACCCAGGCATCCTCCACCCCTACCCAACAAGCTGCCCGCAAGCTGCTCACCTGCCAGCCGGCCCAGGCCTCCATTGCCCAGCCCTGCGTCCTCCTCAATTTCCTCCAGCTCCTCCATGTCCAGGCCCAGCTAGGGGGACAGGTGGCAGTGGTCAGTGCCAAGTGCCCTCAGAGGAACCCCCCCAATCCTTAAGGCTCATGCTCCCACACCTGGTAGGTGGCCTCATCACAGGCGTTCTCCAAGGCCAGATTCACCATGGTGTTCTGTAGCGTCCGTCCCATGTAGAACTCTAAAGACAGGTAGTAGATCCTCTATCCAGAAACAGGCAGATGGGCGGTCAGGGCCACCACCTGGACATTCAGCTAGGCCCAGCTTGGCCTGAACCTCCTCTCACCCTCCTGTCCCACTCTCGGGCTCCAGCATGTCCTCTCTGTGTCCCCAGTTTTTTTCCCCCATTTAGAGGAACCATCTTAGACTTCACCACCCAAAGGTGAGAGGGTCTGGTCCCAACATTCTGCTAACTTTGGACAAACGCCTTTTCTCTCTGGTCTCAATATCCCCATGTAGAGAATGGGGCTGAGATAAGATACTTGGGAGAGATGAGGGTCCCCTTCCATCACACACCCCAACAGCCCATCCGGGGATCAGGACAAAGAGAAGCACTTCCAAGTGCTCCCTAAGAGGCCAAAGCCCAGGGGAAAAACGTCCTTTGTTCAAGGTCACACAATGACTCAGGGCTAGAGGTTGCCATCTCCTGTCCATGAAGCGCACAGGTCCACTTCGCCCTCAAGCCTTAAGGCTTATGTGAGGATGCTCATGGAGCTGGCCTCCCCATTTCCTGAGCCCCCTCCCGGCCCCTCCCCCATTCCCAGTGTGGGGTGTTAGGTTGCTGACATTTACCACTGACCCCACTAGACATTTGATCCCTGCCGCCCGAGCCTCACCCCACACATGGCATAGACATACCACACACACATTCGATGACATGTCCCTCTACCCCAGGTCCAAACCAGGCCACAAGTGTCTTCCTGCTCACCAACAACCCTCCAACCTTTTCTGAGCGGTAGCTGAGCCTTTGCAAGCAGGCCACATGCCCTCTCCACTCCCCTCCCAGCCAGGTCTCTCCCCTTTGGTTGCCCCAGCAACCCTTTCTCTTGGCACCCCTGGATCCTCTAACTCCAAGACCCTGGAGCAACCGCTCATTTTGCTGCAGAAACCCTGGGCTTGAGTAAAAAACAGCCACTTGTACCAGATCTCCCAGCTCCCTGGCAGGAGCCCCCACCCGGCCCATTCCCCACCCTGAAACACCTTGGGGTCCTTCTCATAGTAGTGCTGCTGCGTGCGGATCCAGCGCCCCACGAGGTGGTCGCGCACAGTGTGGGCCAGTGCAAAGTAGTAGTCGCGAGGGGTGGCCACATTGCGGTCCTTGACCAGAGTGAAGTGGAGGTGCCGGTTGAAGTTCTTTTTCAGCTCAGTCACATTCTCCACGCCGGCCAGCCCACGCACACTGATTTGCTTTCTCCTCTCCTGGTCTGACAGAGGCCGGGACATGGCTACAGGAGGGTGGGCCGGACTGACGGACGAGTGGACAGAGGAATGGCCTCAGCAGTGCCTCCAACCAGGGAGTGGAGCTCCCGAGCCGTGAGGGGATTTAAAGCCAGGCTCTGGGGAGCACGCCCCGCCTCCCTCCCCCCATGGGAGGGTCTTGGCTAGGCAACTCAGGGAGCTATTTCGGGGGTGAGAGGAGGAGGGGAGGGAAGGGCGAGCTCTGTATAGGCCATCCTGGCCTTGCCTGCTCACGGCCTGTGGTGCCCCACTTTCCCCAGGCTTTGAAAACGTGGGACTCTGTCTTGTGTTCCCCATCCCTACCTTTTGCAGTGTTGCAAACGATATGCTGCAGGCAGACTAGGAGGCCTAAGTTGACCAACTGTGTGACTGGCAAAGGTGTACCCTAATCTGGGCCCATGTGTTGGTACAGGGTGGAACTGGGTTGGGCATGATAACACATATCTATAGTTCCAGCACTTGGGAGGCTGAGGCATGAAGATTGCTGCGAGTTTGAGACCAGCCTGAACTATATGAGTTTAAGGCCAGCCACAACTACATAGCAAGACCCTGACTCAAAGAGCAAGAACACTGAGCTAAGGATGCAGTTCAGTGGCATGTACCTGTCTGGCAAGCACAAGGTCCTGAGTTTGATCCCCAGTACTACACACACACACACACACACACACACACACACACACACACACACACACACACAAATAGTAAGGGACAAGAAAAGTGAAAACAAAGCTTTTGTATACAAGGAAGGGAGAGGCCTGAGGAAAGAAAGAGATTAAATTTTATTTTAAAAAATCAAACATTAAAAAAAAAAAAATAGGGCCAGGGATGTAGCTCAGTGATGCAGCACTTGACCGGCAAGTATGAAGCCCTCAGTTTGGTTCCTGACACTGAGAAAAAAAAACCCCAAAACCAGGACTGAAGTATAGGCCCTCAATGGGGGTCCTGGGAGAGGCTGGGAAAGGGGCTGCAATGGGCATGATTCAGGCCTCGGCCTGTGGCTCTAGACACACTGCCTTTGTTGGTGCAGCAGAGTTTGCCTTCCACATCTGCCTAAGTGTGCAGACCCGACAGATGAGCTCTGGTCAAGCTCATCATGGAGGCCTCCCTGGCTGGGGCAGTCAGTAGCTACACCCGGGTGAGTAGGCTGCGCATGATGAGTCCGTGGGCCCTGCACAGAAGAGGTAAGGCTAGACCAGAGGACACCGAGCAGCTGTGAGAAAAGGGACCGGGACCCTGGATCCATTCAACAGGATGGTACAAGGGAGGTCGCCTGAGGCAGGGCCACTGGCCTCACCCCACCCCCACCAAAGCCCAGCAGCTCTGAGTTCCCCCTGTTGCTGTCCCTCAAGCTCTAAAGTGACCTTTTCCAAGAGGATGGTCAGATTACAGGGCAGTACTAGCTGAGGCCTCCCACTGAGAGAAGAGGCTCCTGGGAACTGTAGTCCTGCTGATACTCAGGGTAGGAAAAACTCAGTTTCCCCATACTCAAGACCAGGCCTGATGTTACTCTGGTCTCCTTGTGACTGACCTGCTGGGCAGGTGACTGAGGCCTTCTATTACCCTCTCCTACCATCTGGGGAACATGGACAGTAGGTTTTTGATTTTTATGATACCAGGGATCAAACTTGGGACCTTATGCTCACAAGGCAGGCGCTGAGACCACTGAGCTAAATCCCTACCCCAAGGGGTTTTGTTTTGTTTTGTTTTGTTTAAGGCAGGGTCTTGCTTTGTAGTTCAGGCTGGCCCTAAGCTCACTATGTAGCCCAGGCAAACCTGGAACTCACAGTAATCCTCTTGCCTCTGCCTCCCAAATGCTGGGATTACAGGCTGAGCCACCACGCCCAGCATCGTGGTATGTGGTATTGAATCCTGCTGGGCATGAGTCTCTATGCCAAGCACTAGGTACCAGGGATCAAACTAGGGACTCTGCGCTTGCAAGGCAGGCACTGGAACCACGGAGCTAAATCCCCAGCCCAGTGTACATTTTTGTCTTTTTCTGAAACTGGGTCTTGCTATGCAGTCAAGGCTGTAGCCCAAGCTGGCAACTCAAGATCCTCTGACTTCAGCCTCCCAAGTGCTGGGATTATGACATAGGCCACCACGCCTGGGTTGGGGAGAGGGTCTGTGGCCAGGGTTTGCAGCTCAGACTTCACTTATAAAGCTGTATTCTCCATCTTCCTACCATGTGTAGGTGCGGCCTGGCTGCTCCAAGTGCTCCCTTCTAAGGCTTTGACTGTTCCCTCCTCACTGTTCATGTCCTGACCCCCGCACTCACCTGTGTGACTTCAGGGTAGTTGTTTCACCTGGGTCATGGTCTCCCGTTTACTTATGTATTGTGACAGGGTCTTGCTCTGTATTTTAGACTAGCCTTGAACTCACAATATAGCCCACCTGTCCTCAGACCCTCAGCTCCTGCCTCAGCCTCCCAAGTGCTGAAATTACAGGGATATGCAATCATATCCTGCTACTCTCATTAAATTTATTCTCAAATGAGGCTATAAACCCTGCCCCATCCAGCTGCTGCCTCCTAATATTATGAGGCAGACACTGAATTCTGCTCTTTCAGAGCAAATGGACCCCAGGATGTTGCGCTGTTGCAAAAGCTGGCTGCATCTCCCAGGGAGGCAGGCTTGTTGAGAACTGGCTGTTCTGCCACAAGGGCCAAGGAAGCAGTTCAGAGGTCTGGACAGCTGCAGGATGCTATTGAGCCTGGCTCCTGGACGGCCGGCCAGGTTGTTTCTGAGAACTTTGAGTTGCTGTAGATCTGCCTCCCGGCCTTGGAATCACCAGCTATGTGTGAGCCAATCTGCAAGCTCTGCTCTACCCCAACCCCTACCCCAGACGATCTGCCTGCTGATGCTCCCTGGGGCCAGGTTTCCAAGCACAGACCAGGAAGAAAACATTGAGGATGCCTACACAGACACAGTAGGAATATGAAGAACTTTTCTGTTAACTTTAAATTTTTTGCCCTTGCTAGGAATGAAATCCAAGACCTGCCATGAGCTAGCAAGCATTGTACTACTGAGTGATACCCCTAGCTCCTTTTCTCCATTTTGTCATTACACATTTCCACAATGAATGGCTGGCAGCCATCTTTTCCACTTCCTAACTCCATCCCCAGCCTCAGCTCCTAGGCTGCATCACACCTCCACCAAGCTCCTATGCTCTGAGGTGGCCCTGCCTTGTACAGTCTCCCAGATGGGTTGCTGTGGACAGAGCTGAGTTCTTGGGAGATAAACCACACTTCTCATCCAGACTGCCTCACACCTGATTTGTGCGCTACGTTACTGCCTGTCAGCCTTTACTGTCCCGTTAGCTCTTGAGATGCCAGGTTAACTCGACCCTTTTCCAGACACCATCCCCTCTTCTGCTCTCACCTCAGCGGTTTATCTCTTGCACAACAGGTAGCTGTCCTAGCCTCCGTACTGGAGCTATTCATGCTTTTGATGTTTTTTCCGCAGGGATTCCCCCCCAACCCCCAATCTATGCAGTTTCAGGTTGGTCTTTAACTTCAAATTCTCTTGCCTCTGCCTCTGGAGTGCTGGGATTACAGATATGCACCACCCACCAGCCCTTCCAAGCAGCTTCTGTGTGGGTTTTTAGTGTCACGCCGATGGTCCTTACGTGACTGTCTCCAGGCTCTAATTACCAGGACCCCACCATCCCTGCTCCATCCTGCAAGCCCTAGCCCAGCTGTCAACCCTCAGCTCAAGCTTGCCTACTGCCTCAATTTCCCGCACTGCCCCACCCTCATAAAGGTTTAACAAATCCTGCAAGCACATTTTTCCACCTGCACAAACTTAAGGTTGTTTATATCTGACTAAGTTTCTAACCAGAAGCCCAGCCTCCCTGTCTAGACCAATCTTGGGTTTCTGCAGAGCATTTGGCTGGATCTCAGTAACAGAGCCCTCAGGCTGACCTTTCCAAACTGGTATCAAGTGGAGAGGTAGGGACAGTGCTACAGCAGCACAAACTGGACAGGGCGGGCTCGGCCCTAACAGCAGCAGGATGAGGGCTCCCCTGCCGTCCCCCAGCTCCTGTCCCCCAGCTCCTGTCACAATGAGGCAAAGCTTTTTCACGCTCAAGACCCAGTGGGGTTTCCTGCTGCCCTACCTGCAACCCATTGTTGACAGGTACTTACTACATCTCTAAGGGCCAGTGTCTTCCATTTCAGGGCCTCAGGCAGCTTAGAGGCTGAAGCCTTCTCAGCCACTTCATTATTCTCCAAAGGCTGCCACAGGGAGCAGTGAGGGAGGAGCACAGGAATGGAGCCAACCCCAGGAGAGAGACAGAGGAGATAGGTGGGCTGTGGTTAAGTCATTTATTGATTTTTATTTCTAAAACCCACATAGCGCCACTTTGCTGCTTCCAGAGCTTCAAAGAGCTAATTAACCGCCCAATGAGCCCACCAGGGAAACCAAGCTCGTTGGAGGAAGCAATGAGGTGAAGCCAAGGTCAGAGAGAGTAGGCAGGCCCCGTGTGCTGTCCCCACCCCCACCAGTTAAGGACAAAAAAAAAGTCTCCCTCCACCCTTTCAGTTCAGAGCTTGCTAGGAACTTCCCACCAAACCAGCCTTGCCTCTGAGGGTTCCTCCTGCCCTGCAGCCCACAAGCATCCTGGACAGGGCCCAGGAACCCAGGCTGGTCTCCAACTAAAGAGTAAGCCAACCCTTGCTCAAAGCTGGAAAGCAGCCCAAGCTGGAGTTGCCATCCCTAGTGGCCAGTTGCCAGGGGCTACAGGAGAAGCCTGCCATCCCTTAGCTTCTCTTAAGAAAGCAAAGGCAGGTGGGTAGGTACAGCAGCTCTACGGCAGCTCTTTCCAGGGACAACACAGCCAAGCAGCACCAGCAGGAGCTATCCAAGGACCTCAGTACCTAGCAGAAACTTAACATAGTTCTGTTGTCATAATAGGTACTCTCCACTGCCCCAAAGAAAAAAACAGCCTCAAATGCTCTTTAAAGAAGAGTTACAAAGCACAAGGTGGGTGCTGTATCTCGCCCCCAACTCTCTTCAAAGCCTGCAGTGGTGGCAGGCTGCAGGTCACCAGCAGAGAAAGAAAAAAAGCCACTTGGCGGTTTTAATTTTAGCTGCTCTATGCCCGACAGGCAGGATTAGTTGGCTTGACCTTTAGTGTTGATGCCTCCCCAGGCCCAGGACCTTGGTCAGGTGGCAGCTTGTAGGCACAAATCACAACTGGAGCTCATCAAATGTGGGGGTCCAAGCCCTGGGCAAAGGCCTTCAAAAGGTCAGAGACCAAGGAAACGAGGGGTGACTGGGGAGGGGGAAGCCTGGTTGTTGGCTACGTAAACTAGAAACGAGGTTGGTGGTG
Organism: Petromus typicus; assembly: GCA_004026965.1. Lineage (NCBI taxonomy): Eukaryota > Metazoa > Chordata > Mammalia > Rodentia > Petromuridae > Petromus > Petromus typicus. The sequence goes on along the minus strand of PVIR01001467.1, from coordinate 16,178 downwards.
GCACCACTTGCAGTGCTCAGCTCCCACTCCACCCACACAGGGAGACAGCTGGCTTCCGTGACTAATGTCCCATGGCTTTTGCTCCAGAAGATCAGAGGCCAGGTACCCAACACAAGGTACGGTAACGTTGGTGCTGCCATGCATGAAGGGAGGTTTAGAAGTAAAGAAACAGAACCAGAAAAACCACACTGCTCTTTTATTCAATGGAACATCCCCCCTTTAGTGCAGTGTTGAATCAAACACCGAAAAAAAGCCCAGAGAAATTTCTGTAGATAAACCAGTGAAGAGAATGCGTGTTACACATCATTAACATAATCACTCCATGAGGGGTGGGGAGCAGAAAGAGCAAGGGGCTCAAACCCCTTGACACTGCAAAACATTCAGACGTTTGGGATTGAAATAAAATATAAAAGAAAGCCTTCAAAGGAGAGGAACAAATGGAATCTGTGGCAGCTTAGGTGGTCAGAGCACAGACATGACTCTAGACTGGCAGGATCGAGGTGGCTTGGGCTGTGCCACCTACTGCTGGCAGGAGTGCGGGATGGATTTGGGGGCTGGGCCTGGAGACTAACCAGCCCGGGGGCAACTCTGACAAGAGGGACAGAAACAAACTCCACACTTGAAAAAGACAAACATCTTTAGGCCAGCTCTGGTCCCTGGAAAAACTTAAAACCAAAGGACTCCACCTGCCCATGAGGCCTGACATGAAGGCCGCCTGTGCCTAAAACCATTTGCTCCCCTCTCCTTGGCAGGGGAAGGAGAATGGAGTGAAGGGAAAGGATTCTAATTGCAGCAGAAGACCGGGTAAAGCATCTCCTTGGACGGAGTCTGAAGAAAGGAAGAGATAAGAAAGTAACAAAGGAAAAAGAAATTAATTAAAAATTTCACGATATGGAGCCAGCGTGTTGCGATTCCGTCCACAAAAATAACTCAGGCTGCTTTGCCGAACCATCCTGTCCACCAGGGGCGCTGCTGAGGCTGTCTGCCTGGAAGGGTCACCAATGGGCGCGGAAAGTCCTCACTCTCATGGCTCGGGCCATCGCCGCCGCGGGGAGGGATCCTGGCGGCCCAGTTTGGGGAGAGGCAAAGGGAGTTGGGTGAGGAGAGAAAGAAGACAAAGAAGACACTCGATGCTACGGGGCGCCAGGAGAGCCCAAACTGGCGCCCCCTACTACCACCTGCCCATTCCCAAGCGAGTCCTCAGTCGCTTGGCCCAGCCCGGTGCGTGAACACACACACATGCGTGCACACACAATCACATGCGTGCGTCCCAATGTCTGGCTCCATATGGTGAGGTTCGGCGTGTTTAAACGAGACCAATTCTCTCTATATATAATATATATTTTCTTAAAAAAACGAGTCTAGTTCTGTGGTGGAGGCGGTGGGGGAGCTGGAGGCATCCCGAAGGGCGGCATGCCCGCCACCCCCATGCCCATCATGGTGACAAAGTTAGAAGGGTCCATGGGAGGCGGAGGAGGGGGGGGCGGGGCATACATCATGCCGGCGGAACCAGGTGGCGGAGGCGGCGGAGGGGGAGGGGCCCCGGGCGGCAGAGGCGGCTGGACCCCGGGGGGCAGGGGCACCATAGTGGGGTTGCCTTGCATCTGAGGGGCTCCTGGAGAAGCTGCGGCAGCCGCCTGCTGCTGTTGCCATGGCGGGATGGACCCTGTGCCAGCGCTCGTGGTGGTAGTCGTCGTATCTGGGGTGGTAAAGAAGCCCAAGGTCACACGCGCGGGGGCACACCGCGGCTCTCTGCGGCTGCTGCCTTGGGATGGGGGGCGAGGGGCGCCTGCTCCTGGCTTGGCATGCTGTACGGTGGCGGGGGCGGGCAGGCAGGGCTGTCCTGATGATGGGGAATGGAGGGGTGGGCAGGACTACCCTGGGGTCAGCCTCGAGGTCTCTGGGCTTAACCGAGTAAGCCCTTTGTCACCAATGCCCCAGTAGGGGCTAAGGGGAAAGTACCAGACACAAGAACCGGCTCTGACGTCCCTCCGCCCAGCCGCCGCCACCACCGAACGGCACATTCAACCTCAAGGCCACTACGGCGCTCTCCCCACTGCCTGGTCCCATCTCTGCAGTCTCTCAGGCCCAGTCACAGCCCCTCCAAAACATGCATGCACCATCCCACTCTGGCCCTAGCACAAGGCCCAGCCAGCCAGCAGATCACTCTGCTGCCCAAAGGTTGCAGACTTCTCTGGCAACCTCCCTACAATCAGGCTTCCCTGCAGGCCCCCAGACCTTTCCCCAGACACAACCACACCAAACATCAGCTCTCCTCCCCATAAAGCCCCTGTGGGCCAGGCTGCCCCTTCTGTTTCCATTCTCCCTCCAGACCAGTTTCATCCCAAGGTGTCTCCTGCCCATGAGCTGTGAGTTTCTATTGCTCCTCGCAGCCCAACCCCCCCGTCCCACCCACCCCCAAAAGCCCAAAATACTGTACTCACTTTGCTGCCATGGCAAGGGGGTACTGGAAGCCATACTGCTGCTGGGCGGAGGGGGCGGTGGAGGCTGCTGCTGCTGCTGCTGCCATGGAGGAAGAGGACCAGAGGGAGGAGGCGGGGGCTGCCCACTGGGAGGCGGCGGCGGTGGCGGCATCATGCCCATAGGCGGTGGCGGCATCATACCTTCAGTGAAACAGAACAAGGTGAGGCCTTCAGGCAACAGAAAATCTGGGCCAAAGCCCCACTCATCCCCGTAGTAAGTGTGGACACAAAACCAGTAGTTACCTTTTCCTTGATGCAGGCGATAGACCCCAGAGCCCACAGGCGTACTTCCCAGGTACTGATCTTGATGGAAGGAAAGAGCAGGGACTTAGGAGGAGATTTGAACTGTCCAGGGAACATACTCCCAAATAAAGTCCTCAGCCCCAGACTGAGTGCCCAACATCACACTTCAGAGAAGACATCTGCAAGCCAGGACAGCCCTGCTCCTCTGGAGCCTGAGCTTGGCAAGACCAGCAAGTGTATGAACTTGCTAGCCACAGCTCGCAACAACCCGACCTAACCCACCTTATGCCAAATCCCCAAGGTTCTTGGTCTGACACTTACTTACCCATTGGAGGAGGGCCATGGTGCCCAGGTGGGTGAGGGCCCTGGTTCATCGGTGGTGGTGGTGGCTGCATCCAAGGGGGTGGGGGTCCATTTGGGTTGTGCTGCATGGGATGTCCACCATGCCCACCTGTCAGGCTGGGTAATGGATGTGGGAAGCTGTGGGGGCCACCTCCAGGCCCACCAGGGCCACCTCCATGCATGCCGTGGTAAGGCCGACTCTCTGAAGGGCCAGAGTTCATCCAGGGTGGGCGGCTCTGGGTGGTGGACATAAGAGACTATGTGAGAGTATTTCCAGCCAATGCCCCTGCCTGCTCCCCCTGGTGGCAACATTGTTTTTCTGGCTCTGCTTTGGGAGCTAAACACAAGGTCTCCCGAGCAGGTATTCCAGAAGAACAATGTTGCCAGCCACATCTATCACTATGATACACTCAAAGCACTTGGCCATAGCTTCCAGTCTCTGCAGAGAACAGGGGAGCTAGACCAAGAGAACCAGTCCCAAGGCTCACCGGCGGAGGTGGGTTGTTGGCAGGAGCAGCAGGCCTTGGGGCACTGGCCAGTGGTGTGGTGGCAGGGCCAGAGGTGGATCCCACAGATGCTGGGACAGGTGCTTCACCCAGTTCAGCCATAAGAGACAAATACTCTTTATCCATCCTTGCCTTATCCTGAGCTGACTGGGGGTCGCCAGGCCTGAAATGAGGTACAGACACAAAGATGGGGAAAAAAGCTTGAGGAGGCTTTGACCTTCAAGAAGTTAGTTTTAAGGAGTTTAGCCATTAGGTCATTATTTCTTCCCAATCTTTTACTACCCATGGTTTTAAATTTTAAGTCTCATCAGGTCTTGGAAAAAAAAAATTTTTTAAAGACATGATCACACCATGTAGTTCAGACTAGCCCAGAACACAGGGCGGCCACAAACTTGTGGTGATCCTCCTGCCTCTGCCTCCCAACAGCTGGGATTACAGACACACATCACCCCTGGCAAGTTTTAAATTTTAGAGAGCAGTTCCACTTTTGGGATGACCAGAGCCTGCCACAAGTCCTAGGTTAAAAACCCTGGTGACAGCAACAGGTTCTCATTCGCTTCAAAAAGCAAAGATTCTTTCACTTTTCAAGTTTCATGAAATTCTTATCTTCCCAGCTGGGGATTTAGCTCAGTGGTTCTGGTGTCTGCCCGGCAAGTGTAAGGTCCCAAGTTCAATTTCCGGTAACCACACATCACAGTTCTGGGGATGGTGGCTCACGACTACAATTCCAGCACTTAGGAGGCAAAGGCAGGATTGCTGAGTTTGAAGATAGTCTGGGATACATACCAAGTTCGAGGCCAGCCTGAACTAAAGTGAGACGCTGTCTCTAAATAAATAAAAAAGAAAATAAATAAAATTCTACCTTCCCAGTTGGAGGGGAGGGAAATCTGTGGAAGACTAGATCAACTGACAGAAAAACTCTGATCCCGGCGTAGGAAAATGATGGAAAAGGCTAGTCAAATAGCAGTCTGCTAAGTCTTCTTGAACAAAATCTTAAGCAACAAAGAATGAGCCCTAGTGAAGACAGGATGAGCTCAAGAACCAAGTTTTCAATTACCAATAATCACACCTCAGAAAAACTTCACTAGCTACAATACTATCACTGTGCAAAGCTTCAAAGAGAAATACAGGTTTTCTGTATAACATGTTTCTAAATCTTCTAAGCTTTAAACCATACCATCATATACCACAATCACAAAAGAATGCTTCCTCTGAGTGCATGTTAAATACTAATTAATGTGTTAAAAGCTATCCTATACATCATGGCCTACCAGAGAACCACCACCAGCCCCCTTACCTCTGGAACTTGCAGTCTGAAGCAATGTGGCCGGCCCCTCCACACTTGGTACACACTGTAGTGTTGGTAATGCTTCGAGTCTCTGAGCTCTGCCAGGGTCTTAAGATCCTAAAAAAAGATTAAAAAAAAAAAAAGACATCAACTCTAGGCTGTGGACAATCTTTCCACTTCCAGATTCCACAAGTCTCTACCAACTCTCCTCTCTACTGAACACTACCTGTTATCATCTTCCCGAAGGGTGCCATTCAAGCGAGCCAGCTCTCGAAGCTGCATCTTCCTTAGATCATTCTGGTCCTCTGGTGTCTCAATGCCCTGCTTCAGAATGTTTCTGATCTAGTGAAGAAAAAATTAGTAGTTAATTGCACAAGTGCTTGGGCTACCGCCTAGACTTCTGGCAAGAAGCTTCCTTTCTGGGCTCATCACTCACCTGTTCTACTGCCTTTTTGACATTCTCCATTGTGTTGGCAGTGACTAGAGCATGAAGTGGCTCATCTTCCCCTGGCAACATCTGGCCATCTTTGCGTCCAACCTTCCCTTCTTTCACAGAACCTTTCCCCCGGATCATGATCTTGGCATTGCATTCCTTCTCAATGTTCTTCAGAGTGTTCCCTCTAACATGGGCAGAAAGCTCTGAGTTTAGACCTAATACACAAGTTCACACTCCAGAGAGGGACAGAGGTAGGATAAGCAGGCACTGGTGGGGAAACTACAAGTGCAGAGAATTATACTGTTTCACCAAGAACTGGCCCCTCTAAGTCTAGGCCTGCTGCAACAAATCTGAGGATTTCATCTCTGCAGAAAAGAGGAAATTTTAACAACTTATAGGAAGATAATTTAGCCAAAGTGAATCCTATCAAAAAATATGAAGGTGGGGGCCGGGGAGTTAGCTCAGTGGTTCCGGCGCCTGTCTTGCAAGCGCAAGGACCCGGGTTTGATCCCCCGGTAACCACATAACAATACTGGGCGTGGAGACCCACACCCAGCAGCAACCAGTACCACACACCACAGTGCCGGGCATGGTGGCTCATGCCTGTAATCCCAGCACTCGGGAGGCAGAGGCAGGAGGATTGTGATGTGAGTTTGAGGCTGAGCTAAGGGCCAGCCTGAACCACAAAGCGAGACCCTGTCTCAAAAAACCTAAAAAAAACAAACAAAAAAAATATGAAGGTAAGCCAATGGAACCCAATTTAACACTAAGTAGGCACACCTCAGAGGTTCTAAGAAATCCTGTTATCTCCTCCCCACTCCCTGCCAGTGGTGGCAAACCTAGGAGATAGATGTTTTTTAAGACAGAAGATATTAACATATTGAGTTTTCTAAATAAAGCCTCAGTATTCAGGTTTAATTTCACTGTTGGCAAAGTATCACCTTGTGATACATAAGTGGGCTTTGGGTTGCAGTTTGGGCACTTTCTAAAAGGTTCGGTATCATTGCCTCAATTAATACTCACCTTGGTCCAATTAGCAGCCCTACGAAGTTGATTTCCGGATATTCATCTTGAGGAATCATTACTTTATCGCTCACACGTGTTGCTGGAGGTCTAAGGAAGAAACATTGTCACCAACTCTGCTCATCTGACAGATGACACAGATACTTAGTTCTTCTAGAACCACCGATACCATGCGCGATTTATTGGTGATTTGGGGCAAGAAGTGAAGAGTAACACCATTGACCCGCATGTGTCCTTGCTCCAGACAACCCAGCCTCTCTTACTTGTAATCTGCAGGTGGTTTGAAATCAGGGTTGAGGGCAACCATCTCTGTGATGAGGTTATGCCGCTCCTCTTCAAGCTTCTTGCGGGTACGGAACTCTCGAGTGTTAAGCCGCTTCCCCTCACTATTGTAGATGGGCTCAGGGGAAGGGGACCTGTGGGAAACAGACCCCCGTTACTGCTCCATCTCTATTCCCCTCATTCCCACATGGACTATAACACGCCTTCCCCAGACCCTCTGCCTCTCAGGCCCTAACAACACTCTTCGGAGGAACCGACCATAACGTGTGCTATTCAAGATCGTGTGGAATGGGGAGATGAAGCTGGCTTAGCATTATGGACACTGGGGGTGTGTGAGAAAAGAAAAAAATAAGGGTTTGCTTCTAAAAGTGATGAGAGAGGGAAGAAAAACGTCTGACCCTAAGGGGAAAACCTTTGATTATAAATGGCAAGGACAGCCTCACCCTCTGGAGTTTTCTTGCCAAATACAAATTCTCATTAAAAAAAAAAAAAAATCCCAAACTTGATAAACCACAGAAACCCGAGACTAGGTGTTACGTGAACCCTTGGAGAGCTTGTGCCTCTCAGGAAGAGTGTCTGTACCCGACAGAGTGAGCACAAGCTCTTTCACCCAAAGCAGCTGGACTCAAGCTATTGCAATTACTTGGGTCCCACAATGGAAAGAGGTGGTTCAAGGCTTCGTTTTTGCTTTTGCTTCAATAGCCTGGCTGGCTGTGTCCAAGGCCCAGGAGACAACCTGTTTCTGGCTGTTTAAGGTGGGGGAGTCTGGGTAGAGAAAACCGTTAAAAGTGCTAAAGCAGCTTCTGCAAGAGGCTGCAAATGCAGACTTGGTCAAATACTTGTCTAGGGTCTGAACCTGCCAACAGCAAGGGGAAAACCTACAATTCTCCGCCAGAGTTTAAGTCCAGAAAGCAGATTATTCTCTCATTTTTAAAGGAGTAAAATGCTGATGCTACAAGCAAAAAAATAGTAATGATAAAATGGTCAGTTTACCACAGCTGGATTTTGCGGTAATAAAAAAAGAGAAGTTACACTCCTAGAATTCTAAGTTAAGATTATAAAAAGGACCATAGCTTGATATTCTGTATGAAAATTTAGTAGCAGCTGCAAGAAGGGAAAAGATCATGTGGATCAGATTATTAAAAAAAACATCCTGAAAGTAGTCCAGACTCCTATACCCTTGGTTTAGTTGAGAACCTTGCCTAGTTGGAGAGCAAGGACTGAACTCGGCTGCTCCCACTGTCTTCCGCCTAAAGGGAACCATGTCATACCACGTTACACACACGATGGAATAAAAGGTCAGGTTTGTTCATGGCTAATGACGGCTAAATGACACCTCCGTTTCTAGCATTTGTATAAACTGTTAGCACAATTCAGTGATGGTAAACACAAGCAGACACACCCCAGCTCATTAGACTATCATCTTATACATTTAAGCCTACAAGAGATTTTTGATACATTTTTAACTATGCATGTTAAGCAACATCAGAATCATACAAAGTGGCTTAATTTTAAAATACACCTTCTTATGAAATAATCTCATTAAAGTAATAAACTCATGCATTTCCCTCCAACCTAGGCTTAAAAGCAAAACCAACCAGGCATTGAGGCTTCGTTCAAAACTGAATGTAAGGCAGGAAAAGCTCTGCCCTGGTTTTATTTTTAACAACTTGACAATTTTAATGCCCACCCCAGGGTATTTCTGGCTAATCACCAAAACAAGTTGTACCAATACCAAATTGACCATTGAAAGGCCTCACAACAGTTTAACCTCTTCCTAAATTATGGAAGTGAAAGGCAAAAGCTAATAATCTAGAGGTTAGACTGGCCGGACTTCTTCACCTAGAATAGGCATTGGATAAGTCAACTAAATCCTAATCCCAGTTCTCCAGGAAGCAAAGAAAGGTTTGTTAAAAACTCAACCTTTGGAGGAATTGCCTGGTAACCTGTAGACATATTGTTAAGGGGAAAAGGCCAGAAAGGCACTAAACAGTTGTGGTCTATAATCTACAATGTTAATTTCTTTAGAAAAAAATTTTTATGTCAAAAAGAAATGTAAAACACAACACAATCTCCAAACAAAATACTGATAAAAATGTAGTAAATTTAATAAATAAAATTAAAAGATCACTATGCAGAAATGAAGTTAATTTGTTTTCTGGCAAAAGGCACCTGAAAGATGCATGAAAGTAACTTCTAAAAAGTCATTAATTACATCATCTTCCTGACTGAAAGAGCCATTAAATTGGCAACAAAAGCCACAGATACTTTTCAAAGCAAAGTCTTTTCATTTACGCTGCATGCACTAAGATATCGAGGCTTAGTCTTCTACCAAATGACTAGGTTTTAGGTGTTCAAAGATCAGTTAGCCAATAAAATTCCAGTTGAAAAAGTTTATCTGTCTCAAATAGACATTTTACTTTTTATAGATTATTAACTGAATGAAATGATGTGACCACAGCTGTTTGAAGCCCACATTCCCCTTTTATTTTTTTTAAAAAAATGTAATTTAAGGTTTGCCTTCCCAAAACAGGTGATAATATTCTGGCCCCTCCCAAAACCCCCAGGCAATAGCCAAGGCTGAAAATTAATTGGCAGTGAAGGAAGTTGGTTAGAATCTCATCTGATTTTAAAACCACCTCAAAACCATGAGCAGGAAGACTGTGCAATGAGCTGGCCAATGTTTCTGGTCCGCTCAAGTTCAGTGATGTTCAAAAATATTCTTAACACCTGCATCATGTACCTGTGAGAAAAACTGCCCCATGGGCTTTCAGCCAAAGCAGGCACTGAAAAGCAGGTTAATGCCACCTCTGACTCTCCCTAGGGGTGGGTAAATCAGGTTAAAATCTACACGCTTACCAAATAGAAACCAGTTTTCCATTTCCAGTAACTTTTGTTCTCCCAATAATTAAGTCTCATTTCAATTTTCTAACTGTTGACTGACCATCTATATTTCTAATTAGACCCTAGTCCCCAACGTGGTCAGAACACCAGTTGTCTTAACTACAATTTTAATGAACTGACACAACATGTTGCCACCAGTAAAATGTATTGAGAAAAAGGTAAAAAGCGTTACTGTCAGCTGGTTAAAACTGTTTCCCAACCTGTCCTCAGGGTTAGGGGGGATGCCCAGGTCTCCTGTGCGCAGTTTACGAGTCAGGTCTTCTATCTGCAGTTGCACTGGAAGAAACCAGGTTAGGAAAGAAAAAAAAAAGGATGGAAAAAAGACAATGTTACCAAAAAACATCTCAAATCGCAACAATAAGCATGAAGAACTCGGAGACTTTGAAAGGGACGACTGATCAGTGAACACATTGAGGCAAAATCCCCCAACCTCCTATCGGCGGGAGTCCACTTACATCTACAGCTATTTTTCACTTCAAAATGGTTATCACTTAAGGAAGCAAACAGTTTGTTGGAAGAGGGGTTAGCAGTAAGGCTAATATCAAAGCAATTATTCGGAGGTGTTGCTTACAACTGGTAACCAGAACCAACACCGTGTATGGTATCACTCACCAGTACCTGGTTCCCACCAAATTACTTGAGGGGAAGACTTGAGTTTTTATTTTCTTTATTATACATACCCCCAAATGAGACCCAATTAACATGGGACAAGGAAAAATACCAGTTGAGCAAAGACAATTTCCAATAAAACCAGATTTAAAATTATCTTATCAAATAAGACATTCAATTTGACACATTAGATTATTTGTACATACACTTTCTGTACCACCAGATCTGTGCTAAGAAGGGTCTGTCTCCCAATACCTGCAGTTTTTATTCACACATGAAACAACAAACCATTATCTTCATGAAACAGTAGGCATTAGGTGCTAGTTTAATCAATCTCAGATCTGCTATGGATACGGGGAGTAGGTGTGTGGAAGACAAAAAGTGTGGCTCAAACAGAATGTTATATGGCCCTCAGGCCTTGACCTGAGGCTGTACAGGAGAGAAAGGTGAGGGCTTCACATAAGTTGCCAGTGACTACAGGGAAACATTTACAGTTGATTTTCCAAGGTAATGGGAACTGCAGAACCAGAGTGGCTTTCTTCAATATGTTAAATAACCACCTGTTTCTTACCTTTGTTGCATCTTAAAAGTTCTGAGCAGGCATCTCTAATAAGGGCAAGTCTGACTGAGTGGGTTAAAACTGAACTAGTTCCAAAAAAAAGGATTAAGGCATGCCTAACCCGGTATGCTTACCACATCCTCACATCAAAACCGTGAGGAAATATAAAATTATTAGGGTATTCCGGATAAGGTGTTTACCATCAGAATCAAAAGATGAAAGATATCTAACTCCCCAAGGTCCTTTATGCCGAATTCTAACCTTGCAATCAAAACTAAGCTTAACTTGAATCGTTTTCATGCAGCAGTCCTCTTTAAGGCTGTGCAGTATGAGGGGGCTGTGGAGTATGAGTCTGAGCTGAATAATAGATGATATTAAAGATTAAATGAGGAAAAAGTGCTATCTTCCATGGAGCAGAGACCTACATTAGCCTCTGGTTTGATTCTATCTACTTCGATGACAGCTGTAAATAGCCTTTAGGACTCAGTGCCTAACTGTGGCTCCATAGGAAAAGAAATAGAGTAAGACTCCCCTTCTACATGTGTGCTTGTCTTCTTCAGACACAACTTTACTAGGTTGTAAAGTCTCACAGGAGTCTTTGAGACATTAAGAGGATGGATGGAAGCAGACAGAACAGTGGAGAAAAAGGTATTAGTACTATGAGAAGACAGACAATTACAATACCTCAAAATTTACAACAATCTAAATCCAGGAAATTAAGACCCTCCAGAATCAGACCATGCTGACCCAAAGCTTTGTTAAAGCCATAGTCTCACAGAACTAGAGATGTCTTTGTCATAATTTCCTCTAATGGGTATTCTTATTAGGTTAGTAAGAAATGGTCATCATCAGGTATACTTTTTTGAGATGGCTGCATAGGTGTGTAAATATAACTTTCATTAAACACCCTATAATGTTTTTAAAAAGTAATTTTGAGGTTAATTTCAATGTCACTGTGGATAGTCAACTCTTAATTCTTGAATCTCCCAGTAGAGATCTCTTATTGTACCACCTCATTCCATATCAAGCAGCATCCCCTACGGAAAAGTTCTTCAGTAGTAAATGTAAGAGCCTTCATGTTAAGACAGCTCTCCAAAGACCAAACCATAACAGATGCTGAAGAGAAGGTTAAGTCAACAGAATGGAAGAGGGGTGAACTGTAAACACACTTGCAGAACCACTTTTTGTTCAAACTGGGTTTGTTTTTTTTTTCTTTCAGAAAGTACCTATAAAAAGTAAAACCACATTTTAGGGAAAGGGAGGAATATGAAATTGGTAGAAGGCCATGCTGTGAAAAAGGTATTTGGTTTACTATACCTGCAGTGTTCTTCACTGGGCCTGTCCAAGAGAGGTAGACGAAGCACTCACCTCATCAATTGGCAACGTACAGCAGCTGAAAAGGGTGGGCTACTACCCTGGGGATTATTCTCACTCCTAATAGGGCCCCACTACCTTCCTGGTACTCACAGAGAACACTGTCTTTGTAAATAAACCAAAAAGAGCTGCAAATGCAGGACTTGCTGAGGCAAACCTGACAGATTCTGTCAAAGTCACGAAAGTACATTTGATGTCTTTTCTCAATAAAGCAAACTAACATCTTAAACTTTCAAAACACATCACTTAAAGAGTTCAGAAAATGCACTTGGATGCAGAACGTGTATTTACCTATATAAGCTCTTTCTTGTTCCCGAGTAAGTCCAGGGGGGATAACTGTAGGCATTCCTGGAATCACTGTCTTCTGTTCCATTGTATCTTGGTTCCAGCGGCTCCTCTTTCGCTTCTTACTTGGGAAGTCTAAAGGCAAACAAAGTCCATCGGGCACAAATTTAAACAATCATGGTGACTGACAATACGCAGACCAAGGAACACCGTATACACAATCTTTAGCTTACTGTGAAACTGAGAACTTGACCTAAAATTTAAATGGCAAAGGACAAAAAACAAATCTCACTAATGAAAACATGCCAACTACAAGGTACCACCTGGTCTGACAAGTTAATGTTTCACATTTGTAACTTGTGTCTGGAAGACCTCTGTAAATCATGTATTCAAGGTAATAAATCATTTTCTTTTGTTGAGATGTTAGGGATCAAACCCAGAACTTTGAAAATGCTAGGCAAGTGCTCTACCACTGAGCTATACCCCAGCTGAGGTAATAAATCTTGATGCATACACAGGTCATTACAAAGTGAAAATCTTAGTTGTGCTTATATATCTGTAATCCTACTATAGGAGGCTGAGGTGAGAATCTCTGCAAGTTCAAGGGCAGCCTGAACCAGAGACCCTGTTTGAATAGAAGTCAGGAACTGTGGCAAACATCTGTAATCCCAGCCCTTGAGAGGAGTAAACCAGAAAGATCAACTCTAATTTGAGGGCAACTTGGGCTACACAGTGAGCTCAAGACCACCCTGACGTACACAGTTAAGACTCTGCCTCAAAATAAATAAATAAATAAATAAATACCCCCAAAATTCAGCTAGGAATGTGGCACAAAGCTGTAATCCCAGCACTCAAGAAGCAAGAGGCAAGATGATTGTCAAGAGTGTGAGTTTAGAGCCAGCCTGAACTACAAAAGGAGACTCTAACTCAAAGAAAAGGAAAATCAAAGTCAAAAATATCTTCTCTGATAACCTGAAATGATACAATTTTAGAATCAAAGCTAGACCTATAAAACAACAATGGGGAACTCCTGGCTTCTCCCAGCTTCTTCTTCCTCACCAAACACTTTTCTGAAAGAAATGTAAACAATTCTGAATGTTTTATTATACACTAAATGAAAAGGCCTGATTCTCCACCAGAAACACCTTTTTCTTAACAAGCGGAGCGTCAATGGCAGAATTCATTCTTGGGAAGTCAGTTGGGTATTTTGAATTATAACTCAAACCCAAGCATATTAGCTTATGCTTGTAATCTCAGCACTTGGGAGACCAAAAGAGGAGTTTGATGAGTTTTAGGCCAGCCTAGACTACATACACAGTGATATCAAGGGCAGCCTAAAATACACAAGACCTTGTCTCATACAGCAGAAAACATCAATTGGAAAGAAAAAAAAAGTCTAGAACTCTTCAAATTCCACAAAGAACAAATCATATAGTGACCAAATTGTCTTCACCTGACACATACTTTTCCCGACACTTATCATAGGAATTTTTCTACTTCCCAAGGGTTTCAAGTCCAAAGTAAAAAAGCCTTTTAAGGAAAAAGTTGGTCAGACCCAAAACTCTAGGGGGGAGTTAGCCAAAAAGGGACCCAATCATCCACTGAAGCCTTCCAATCTCTTCACCTTGTATTCAAAACCCTGTCAGCAGAGCATGGTCAGGGACACCTGTAATCCCAGCACTGTGGGGGAAACTTGAGACTGAAGGATCGCCCTTGAGTTACAGGCCAGTCTGGGCTACACACAGTTCATGACCAACCTAAACCACATAACGAAACCCTGCCTCGAAAAAAATATAAAACCTTCCTTACTGTAAACGCACTCCTAGTATTTACCTCCTACATTTCTACAAAACTAGGAAAAGAACCGCTCTAGATCGTCAGCACCTTGCTTACACTCCTGGCATCTCCATCTAGCATTCGTATCCACCCCGGGATACACTACACGAGCAGGCAGGAGGGTAACTGGGAGCACCCACCGGCTTTGGAGACGCGCCAAGCGCGACAGACACACTGCGCCTGCGCAGCACACACACCCTCCCCTCCACTCCCCCTCCCCCAGCGCGCGTGCGCACTCCAGTCCCACGCATTGGGTCGCGCGCGCCCTGGGGCGCCTCCGCCTGGACCTTCACGGGCGCGCGCGCGCGCCCCCGCCGCGGGCAGCCTCCGTCGCCGCCGCCGCGCGCCCCGCTGCTGGCCGGGCCCGTCCGCGCGACGCTTCTCGCGCTCTCGGCCCGACTCACCTCCTCCGCCGCCGGCCCGGCCCGGCTTCTGGTCCTGACGCGGCGCTGGCTGCGGCGGCGACACGCGCTGGAAGAGCGGCGGCGCGGGGGGCGGCGGCGGCGGCGGTGGCGGGAACGAGGCGCCTGGAGACGGCGGCGGCGGCGGCTGTTGGGGAGGTGGGGGAGGCGGAGGCGGCGGGGGCAGCGCCGCGAAGGGGAAGGCGGCGGCCAGAGCCCCTAGCGCGCTGGCAGGCGGGGGCGGCGGCCGGGGCCCCGGCTCGAGGCCCCCTTTGGGTCCGGGAAGTGGGGGCAGGCCGGGGGGGCCCAGCTTACCCAGCGGCGTGGCATTCGCTCCGGTCGCCATGACGCCCCCAGGGACCGGCGCCGGCGACGGCTCTTTCTTGGCGGTAGCGGCTTCTTCGCGAACCTTCCGGGAGGGAGGGGGCCCGACCGCTCTGCCGCGGAGCGCGTGAACCCAGTCCTCTCACGCGGCGGGCGGCGGGCGGCGGCGCGAGACGCACAAAGAGGGAGGAGAGAGGGCGCCGCGGGGGCGGGCTGGGGCAGCGGGGCGGAGGCCTCTGATTGGCGGAGCGTTCGTCCTTCTCGGTGTGCGCTGGGATTGGCCGAACCGTTAGGCCCGACGAGGAAATGGCGGCAGAGCCCGGAGGTGTCGCAGCGCGTTCTTCATTTGTTACTGCGCGACTAAGCTTGGAGGCCAGGAGGGGGGGCATAGGGAGGGGCAAACTCTGTGACGTAGAGACGAAGCGGAGTCTCATTGGTCGTAGGTGGTCTAGTCACTCAATTCCTCTGCGTCATACTTCTGTGTGATTGGCTGAGACTACTTGAAGCCTTTCCCTAGTCCCCGCCCTCAGGGAACAGTAGCGTTGGGATTAAACGAGAGGTCACGGCGGAAAAGCCCCAGCCGGAAGGGGATTTGTAGCTTGGGAGGAATGAAACGAGGAACGCATGCGTACATGGGGGCCAAGCGACTTCGCTCCTCCCTTCGCTAACGACGCCCGGTACTGACCGGTAGCCGTAGTTGACGTCATTCCTTGTTCCTGTGGTAACCAGGATCCTTGCGGTGAGAGCGGTGGGGGTGGGGGGTTGTGTTGGCTCTGCAGATAGAAAGGAACTTCCTGTTTTGTTTAAAAAAACTGAGTGACCCAGAACAGCTTTAAAGTACTGAGTCGAGTGGGGCGTGGTGTCGCACGTCCGTAACGTCAGCCCTCTGGAGGCTGGGGCAGAAGAATTGTCATAAGTTCGTGGCCAGCCTAGGCTACGTAGTCCAAGGCTAGCCTGAACTACATAGTGAAATCCAGTCTCAAAACGAAAACAGTATCTGATGCTAAACATGGCGCACATCTGTTATCCTAGCACTTGGGAGGCTGAGGCAGAAAGAGCAGGAGTTCGAGGACCGCCTGAGCAATTTAGCAAAATCTTAAGGATGGGGAAGTAGCTCCGCGCTGTGTGGCTTGACTCCCCAACACAGTCGAGGCGGAGAGTATCTAAACTGAATAGTGTACAAAATTAGATGAAAGCCTAAGTAGTGGATCAATGAGACCTACAAAGGAAGCTTGGGCATTATGGCATAGGCCTGTCATCCCAGCACCAAGAGTCTGAGGCAA
>PVIR01001466.1:108605-123133 GCA_004026965.1 Petromus typicus | reverse complement strand
AAAAAAAAATAAAAAAAAAAAAAAAAAAAAAAAAAAAAAGATAGTTATTAGCCATACCTTTTCATACGTGGCTCTATCACTATGCCACCTGGTCACAGTCTCTAACATGCAGCAAAGAAATCTCCCATATCTGCTAGCTTCATTTTCAGTACAACTTGCAACTGTGTAAATTATATCTGAGAAAACCTACAGGAAAAAAGAAGAGATTGGGATAGGAAAATGAAGGTTAAAGCCAGTTGATAATATTAAAAGATCATGAAATAGGTAAATTTAGTCAAAACTTTTGAAGATTCTAGCTTTTGTGGGATAATAACACATTTATAAATCATGTAAAACTTTGTAAAGAAAGTTGATTTACAATGACAAAACTATCGTTATTACCACATAATAGCTTAATGATAACCATCCATGTAACTGGGATTGGGGGACAGTAAGCACAGGCAAAGCTGACAGAAACTAGAAATAGGCAGCTGACTTGGTATAATGTATACAACGTAGCTCAGTGGTTCCGGTGTCTGCCTTGTCAGACCACAAAAGGCAGTTAACTAAAGAATAAGCCTGATACAAAATCTCTGAACATGGCCACACAAAAAACTTCTCTGCTTTTCTGTCTTAAAGGTATGAAGGTTTTTGCTATATTGGGGGCAGGGGTTTAATTCTGTTTTCTGAGGCACTGAGGCTAAGACTGGAAAAGAGTTCTACCTATGATGACACAATATGTAAATTCAAATACTGAGTTAGTACCTTAACTGTGAGTGCTTATTGCATGTCAGATATTATTCTAGGTGCTTTTAAATGCAGTGACTCATTTAAACCTTATGAAGCAGGTACTGTTATCCCATTTACCGATCAGATAAACTGAGGCACAGAGAGGTTAAGTAACTTGCGAAAGATCATAAAGCTAGAAAGTAGCAGAGCTAGGATTCAAGTGTAGGCACTTGAGTTCATGCTTTTAATCACACACACAATTCAACTACTCCATAGATAATGTTAACTATCGCTGTGTGAAACTTCTGTTAAAAGTTGCAATAAAAAGAACTTACTCGATCATAGCAAAGAAGTGTAGAAAAATTTGGAGTTTTCTGCTGATGTACTAATTCAACAAAACGAGCACAGTAAACAGCATCAATTGCTGAAAAAATACATCGAGGAAATATACACAGCTGGAGAAATTTTGTGATGGTCTCATTTTTGGTGGATTCTAAAAATAAGGGAAGAATATATTAAGTGGTAAACTTATTCAAGTGCCTCAGGCCCACTTTACATGACAACATATTAACTTTAATGTAGAGCATGCTATAAAACCACAAACTATGGTTTGAATCAAACAGTCATGCCTGGGATAAGACTATCATTTTCATTCTGTGGAAATTTTTCTATCTAAAATTTTCAAAGCTAAATAAACAACTGCCAATATTATAGTTATAATTAATATTACTAGCAAACGAAACTAGTTCCTTCAGTGAACATATCAACTATTTAACAATGAGTTTAAAATATAAACACAATATACTTCCACACTTCCAAACTGTAAAAGTTTCTTTTGTAACTTAGCAGCAGGAATGTAACCATTCCAACAACTTACTTGCTAAAAGCCAGTTGTCCTTTTCCAATTTCAGTCTTTGTAGAACTCTCTGTACATGCTCCATCTGTTTCTTTTCTTCTTCAAGAAGCTTGTCCTGAAGGGCAGTACAACGTTCCTTTTCTTTTTTCTTTTTATTTGGAGGCTACAAAGTAGAATTTAAATACTTTTCTAACTATATGCACATCATCTCTCTTTTTCTTAAAAGTTTGAGATAAATCCGATACTTTATTTCAAAATAAATGTACACTAGATCTACTTGAATGTGCCTTCATCTCTACTCAAAACATCCAAAACAGTGTCCTACTTTTCTTATATCATCTAAATAGGCCACCTTCCAAAACTGGTAATAAAACACATGAGGCATTCATTGCGTCATCTCTGATACTCTTTTCTCCTTCATCCCTGTATCTCCATCCCTCTTATTTAAAAGTCTTATGGACTCCCACCATCTCTCCCATAGTCAATGCTTAGTATCTCAAAATGAATTACTTAAAAAAGGCCAACTGACTAGTCTCTAACCTAATGTTAGTTCCTACCACTAAAGAGCAACCTTCATACTGCTGTCATAGACTCTTTTTTAATTCAAATCTTTATTAGTACATTATGAATACACATCATCAACGCATTCAACATTGAGAGTTTATAACAGAATATAACACAACTTTTCATTTTTCCCCTTCCCCACCCACCCTGCAAACTCCATCCCCTATATATATATAAGCTGTTTCTTTTATTACCATCACATTATTTTTCCCCTTGTTATTTACCCCTATACCCTCTTTCCTTTTAAATATTTTCTATTTCACAATATCAACTATATATACTAGAATACATTTACATCTTCATTTTCTCATACCAGAGAAAAAATATGATATTTACACATCTGTGGCCCATTTATTTCACTTATGAGGATGTCTTGAAGGTACATCCATTTCAGTATGAATGACTCCATCTTATCACTTTCAATGTCAGAATAATATTCCATTCTATAAAGCAAACACATCTTCTTTACTCAGTCTCCATTTAATGGACATTTGGGTTGTTTCCAAGATTTAGCAATCACAAACTGAGCTGCTATGAACATGGATGCACATATGTCGCTGTGATATGAACCTTCTAATTCTTTTGTGTAGATAGCTAGCAGAAGAATGGCCAGGTCAAATGGGACCTCTAATTCTAGTTTTCTGAGGAATCTCCACATTGATCTCCACAGGGGTTGCACAAGTCTACACTTCCACCAACAGTGGAGAAAAGTTCCTTTTTCTCCGCAGCCTCGCCAACATTTTTTTGCTGGCTAATTCTGAGACAGCAGTCATTCTTTGTGGAGTGAGATAAAATCTCAGTGTTGTTTTCATCTGTATCTCTGAAATGACCAGTGATGTTAAGCATTTCTTCATATACTTCTTAACTGCTCTTATTTCTTCCTCTGAAAAGTATCTGTACATTTCAGATGCCCATTTTTGAACTGGGTCTTTAAATTTAGGTGGGCTGATTTTTTCCAGCTCTTTATATATTCTACATAGTAGTCTTTTGTTTAAGGAACAGCTGGTAAAGGTTCTTTCCCACACTGTTGGTTGCCTTTGGGCTCTCTTAGTGGTTTCCTCTGCTGTGCAAAGTATTTTTTAAAAATGAGGTCCTATCTGTTGATTTCTTCTGCCAATTCTTGTGCTACAGAGGTTTTGTTCAAGAAGACTTTCCCTAAGCCAATGTCTTCAAGAGTTTTATCTAACCGGTTTTGCAGCAGCTTTAGTGTTTCTGTTTTAATATTTAGATCTCTAATCCACTTTGATTTTAGCTTGGTACACAGTGAAAGAGCTGGGTCTAGCTTTAGTCTTTGGCAGGTTAAAGTCCAGTTTTTCCAGCACCATTTGTTAGAGGCTGTCTTTCCTCCATTGAGGCTTACTGACTCCTTTGTCAAAGATGAGGTGACTCAGGGTCTCTGGAGTTGTTTCTGGATCTTCTAATCTATTCCACTGATCTTTAGGTCTGTTACTTTACCAGTACCATGCAGTTTGCCAGTGCCATACAGTCTTTACCACAGTGGCTTTGCAGTATAGCTTCAAATTGGGAATAGTAATACCCCCACATACACCATGTCCTTGTTGCTTAGAATTGCTTTCACTATTCTAGGTCTTTTGTGGTTCAAGATGAATTTTTGGATTTTTTTCTCTAGATCTGTGAAATATTTTTAAAGTACTATTTTTGTTTTTACTACTATCACTTCCCTGTTCAGCTATACACAAACTAGCTCTCAATCAAGTCTACTTTTTTACCTAACTTCTAATGCTTTATATGACCTGTACCATCCTAATTTGACACTAAACCTGTTTAGTACAGTAAAGTGACTGACCTTAATTCTCATACTATTTCCTGCCTGCCTTTGCTGAAACACTATACTGGTCCCTCCTTACTGATTCCCTATTTCCACATCTAATCTACCTTCAAGGCCTGCTCAACTCTAGATGCAGCTCTTCAAAAGTCTTCTAAAGAGCTTCCCTTCTGAGATCTCCTACTGTTCTTACAGTTGAAATCACAGAGACCACTTTGATCTGCTACATAGTACTCAGTAAAAAAGCAAACTCAAATGCCTTTTGGGTGGTGGGGGTACTAAGAATTAAACCATGAAATGTTCATCTACTTTCCTACTTTTTAAAAATTTCATTGTGAGACACAGCCTCACTATGTAGTCTGGAATGGACTCCAACTTTCAATCTTCCTGCCTCAGCTTCCTAAGTATTTGGAATTATAGGTACTGCCCAGCAGCATATGCTATTAGATTATTCATGATTCCTGCTTTTTCACCAACCCATGCTTCACTCTCTGAAAGGTTCTCACTTAAATCCAATTAAGGAAATTATTATCCAGCCACAGGAATGCACCTTCAAGAATCCTCAGTGAAAACAATTATGAAGTATAGATATCACTAACTCAATACCATAAAGTTATCATACTTGAGCTACTAGAACAAAAACCTACCATTTCCTGATTGTCATCAATTGCTTTCATTTGGACTTTAAGTTTATTAACTTCTCGTTCATAGCTGGTATGTGGAACTGCAAGGTCATACATTGTCAATGACCAGAACGTGGCATAGAATTGAGGGCTGATGTCATCCCAGACTTTAGAAACATGTAAGGAGACCACTGCTTCATGGACAGGAGCCATCACCATCTCACATGATGTAATGTACTTATGAACTTTATGCTGCTGTTTACTTCCTTTTTCTGATTTTTTAAGTTCATCATACTTTGACTAGAAATAAAAAGAACACATATACATACAACAAAGTTTATAGCTTTAACTTTCATGGTATAAAAGCCCAAAAGATGACCATTCAAAACCGTTATGAAAATTCTACTTTCTCACCAACATTTATTTTCAGAAAAATCACCCCTGGACCTTCTAGCTCTAAGTTCAAGATTTATTTTTTAACAAATCTAACCTGATGAGTGAATAGGATACGTATGCCTCTATCTATTCCCCCCTCCATACTCTACTGTACTGTTGTATCTGGGATACAGAACCAAGCAGTGGGTCTTAACTTTAGTGAAATAAAATGGAGCTAGTTAGCAGCTAACCAGGACAAAATACAGTGTCATGACAGGTAGTTCAAACCAGCTATTAGAATTTATCTATTAAAAAGCTGGGTTAACACATAGGAAAGGTTATGAGAGAATTATTTTAAGACTGCTAAGTAGGGTGACCAACTACTTGGGTTTGCCAGGGTTTCTGGGGTTTCATAGGACGCAAGAATTAAGTGCTAAATTGGGCATGCCCCAGGCAAACCAAGACCAGTTGGTTACTCTAATTCAGAGCTAAATAAAATTTTCTATAAATACCTGTGGCATACTGAAGTCTAAAGCCAAGAGAGAACTGATGCTACAGCTTCTTTGGAAGAAGGCCATATTCTTAATTATATGAGAAAAAAAATCTGTTAGTGCAATGGAATGATCTGCATATTAGTTTAGTGAATGCTAAAACTGAAAAAGATTACCATAAAGTAAAACTACTGTTATCGCCTCGCGTCCTTCAGCTGGATAAACAGCTTTCACAGAGAAAACTTCACTTGGGTTATACATCATCCTTAAGATAATCTTAAATCCTAAAACTAGCTGCTTCTTTATGTCAGAGAAGCATATAAATGAATTTGCTCTACAAATGCAACCCAAAACTACATAGGCAGTGATCAAAGGTCCTATTCTAGTTTTATACTGTAAAGCAAAAATCTCAGCTCCTTACTGCCCTCGTTCCCTATTCTCTTTTCCCAAGTGACCTGGGACCTGCTTTACTGTTAAGTTTATTGGAATGAAAACATAAATTCTTATGGTTAAACAAGGTATCTCAAGTAGGACACAAGAGTCTTACAACTGTTCTAAAACTGGGAAGATTTATCTCCTATTATCCCCATTTTAGAGAGTATGTTAACAGCTATTGAGTTACACAAGTGACAAAGCCACAAAAAACAGTTATGAGACAATGAATCTCAATTATAGCAGAGACCTGAAAAAAGAGCAAGTGCAGTAGCAAGTTTTTAAATTTAGCAAGTGGAGCTCAATGAAGGTAACCAACATGAATATCAACAAGAAGAGTAAAATCTCCTAAAGTTCTTACACAAGATGGAATAAAATAGTGTTAAAACTATCTACAAAGACAGTCTAGCTACCTAATTTGGAATCAACCAGGAGAAACCCTCTTTCAGAATTGTGTCTCAAGATGAGTCTCAACAATTAAAAGTAAGGGCAAGGGATTTAGTTCAGTGATGAGGTCACCTGCCTTACAAGCGCAAGGCCATGAGTTCTATCTCCAGTACCACCAAAAAAAAAAACAAAGTAAAAATTAAATTACAGGGCCGGGGATTTAGCCAAGTGGTTCCTGCGCCTGTCTTGCAAGCACAAGGGCCTGGGTTCGATTACCCAGTAACCACATACAAGACTGGGCATGGAGACTCACGCCCAGCAGCAATTAGTACCACATACCACAGTGCCGGGCGTGGTGGCTCACACCTGTCATCCCAGCACTCAGGAGGCAGAGGCAGGAGGATTGCTGTGATGTGAGTTGGAGGCTGAGTTCAGGGCCAGCCTGAACCACAAAATGAGACCCTGTCTCATATAAAAATAAAAAAAGAAAATGAAATTGTAAAAATATAAGAAGGTTATCTGATCATTCTAATCTCCCCCATCCTCTGGTTCTAAATGAGTGACTTATACCACAAGGGCCCATTACCAGCCTCTACACAGAAAGTTTTAGTCAAAAAAGATACAGCTATTTCTTTGAGATTAACCAGCATATCTTCAGTCAAATGAAGAATCAGTTTACTACATCTCAAATAACTTGGGAAACTAAATGTATAGAACAGCACTGACCTCAAGTTATTGTTGTACTCCTGACTGCTGCTCAATAAGCTCTTGTTGGCCCAGAATCTAAACAATAAGTGGTGAATTATTCTCAAGACAGTCTTCTGGTAGCCAATTTATCAGGGGGACCTAGCAGTCCTCAAAATACACATGCATTTTTCCTCTCTCATCAAAGGATCTTTAAGAGAGTATTTCACCTAAGAAACAAAAGCAAGTATCCCGAGGGCAGCTTGAGTGCCCGACCAGTGTTCTCTAGGTTGGCGAAGAATTCCTTTTTTAAGAAAGGGATATATGGCCTATTATTAAGTAAAGACTTGTTCTGGTTAGGCTAGACAGCTACTTCTATTGACTTCTGTTTTCCTCTTCAATCCTGAGAAGGAAATGTCACTTCTTCTATCAGCTTTTGTATTTAATAGACAAGGAAATAATATTTTACACAGACCAGAAAAGAGACAGCTACTGATATGAATGACCTGCTTGTAAATGGAAATAGTTCAGGCAACAGGTGTTCCTGTTGGCTAGAGTTCATTATTAGTGACTGATGTATTCAATTCCCAATATAGCACAGGAAAAGAGAATTTCTGATATGAAACAATTCTTTCACCTCAGTCCTTCAAGAAATGAAGTCATTCATAGAAGCTACTCTACTGTAGAGACGCTCTACACAAAGACAGCTTGCAATTCTCCAGACAGAGAGATTTTAAAGAGAAACAAAAAGGCTAACCCCACTCCCTTATCCCTGTTACTCGAGTACAAGACAGCACAATGCTAATAAAGTGGTAATAAGTCAAGTAACATTCAGTTAGCTGTTAGAAGTGGGAGACTAGTAGTGATGGTCAGCTGTTTAAGAGCTTTCAATGATAAAACCACTCACTGCAGCATACATGCCATATGTTCACTACCACTGGGCTATACCAATTGATATATATAAATGCTTAACAGCAAATGGTTGATTACATGAGCAGTCACAACTCAAATTTCTTAGCACCTTTTTGTATTCCTCTACTACTGGGAGCCAAGAAGGAATCTTGAAATAAACAAACAGAAGGGACAGAATCTAACCATATAGAAAAATGAGTATGCTGGGGCTCCATAAATTGACCATGGTAACAAGGGAAAGAAAAAGTAAATTTTCTTTAAAGATTACTACACTGCAAGGGAACAGTCTACGGCAGACCAGGGAGGGCCATCTCTTCTTCCCTCACATTCTTACTTGAATTTCAATATAGTCACTATGGGACTATCATGCTTTGGAAGTTTCCAGTTTACTTTGGGACAGATTTTATTAAAGTGGGGGGGGGGCCCACAAGAACCATTAACCTAGTCTTCCTACAAGTTACACAACAGAGAAGGCAAAAATCTTTAGAGACCTGGGGCATTCCTACATTCTACCTTTCTAGGAATTATGGGTAATAGCAATCAACCATCTGACAGGAATATTTTGACTGAGAAAACAGGACTGTCTGTAGCAAACAGGAACTCTTCTCAGAGTGACATACCCTAATTCACAAGCATTGGAAATCATCTACTGTTTGTTAACAAGCACAACTGAATAATAGAAATTCCCAAGTGACTTCAATTTAGTGAATTAGAATTTTAGGTGATAGGGTTCCGAGTTAAGATGCTTCCCTGGTGAGTCTCTTCTAGACCACTATTTGAAAACAACAGTTCTAAACAATCCATAAGATCAACCCAGATAACTGGTGGAGCAGTAACAGTATAATTATAAAACCAGTAAAATCTAAAGAGGTCATTTTCATTGCATGTACTCAGACATTAATATTAACATAAGGGTGGCTCTCTAAGACAATCTGTATTTAGGTCAAACTAAAACACATTTAAAAATCAAATAAATTAGAAATAATTTGGTGATCTTTCAAGAATGACAAACAAAGATACTTGTACTTACCGAAATATGGTGTGCATACATTGGCCTAGACAGAAAAAATGCTGCATCATGGGGTGTATGAAATTCATTACAGAGCACATCAATGGAAGGCACTCGCTTTATATAATCTTCTGTGCTCAGATTTGATGCTAAAAACCCACCAAACTGTACCAGGGTATCATGACACTAAATTTTAAAAATAAGACCAAAAACACAGATATGTTAACCATTTTACAAAATCAACATAAACATTTTCCAAAATGATTAAGGTATATCATTTTCGTAATTTTTTAAACAATTAAAAATCAAATTGTACTGTGGCAATACATATCGAACCAGAAGCGATAATGTTATGTGAACTAAGCCAAGCACAGAAAGTCAATTACTACATGTTTCCACTCATGGAAGCTAAAAAGCTGATTTCATCAAAGTTCAGAGTGGGAAAAGTAGCCACAAGAGGCTAGAAGGGTTGGAGCTATGTGATGGAGGAAGGTTTGATCACGGGTACGAAAACAGAATCACACATAAGGAATAATTTCTAGTATTACACGGCACATAGTAGTTTAACTTTAGCTGACAATAATTTATTATATATTTTACAAAGAACTGAAAGCAAGGATTTCAAAGGTTCCTAATATAAACGATAAATGATTTAAGGAGATGGAAATGCTAATTACCAATAAGGCCAACACATATTGTATACATGTGTCAAAATATCACTCTACATCCTATACATAATTCTGTATGAATTAAAAAATTCAAAAACTAAAATCCTGATAGCTTCACATATTTATACTAGCCAAGTATATGTTTCACCACTGTCAAAACAAAAATAGTCCAAACTTTCAACCAGAAAGGACTTTACAGACCATTCACAAATATAATCGTATTACAAAAATGATGCCAAGGCCCTGATACGTTAGCTAACCCATAACTGTAATTTGCACAGAGACAGAAGTCCTATTTCTAGAATTACTTTTTGACATTAGTATTGTTTCATACTCATGGTGCGCAAAAATGACACCGCAAGTTATATTGCATTCTGTATTTCCTTCTACTGAAACATAATCATCAACACAAAAACTACTTTAACTTACCTGGTCATAGAGCTTTCCCACAAGTTTCAAATGTTTCTCTCCACCTTCCTGAAAGATTACCCCATTCCTCTGCTGGGCCATAAGTAAACACAGAGGAAGAGCAAGATCATGGTCCAACAATGCATCCTTTAACCTCTGGGAGGATTTTTTAGTGTTTCTGATCTGACCAAAATAACCACCCTGCATAAGTGAAGACACAAATTCACTGGTGTATAACACATTGCCCATAACAACTTGAAAAAGATAGGAAAACTGAGTTTCAATATCTAAGACAAAATATTCCTGCACTGGACATTCCTTCCCCTTCTTCACACATTTATTTTATGTTCTAGTTCATATTTTGGTAACAGGAATCAAACTCAGAACCTTACATTTGACAGGCAGGCACAAATTCATTTCAATGATACTATTACTGATTATACTCTCTGGCTTAATTATACTATTACTGATTATATTCTCTGGTGTTTAAATTTCTGAGTATTTTCCCTTCCCATCTTGCAGTCCTTTATAAAGAATTATTACTGTGTCATTAAAAATGATAAGACTGAGTCATTCATACTCAAAGGGATGTACCTTGAAGACATTCTCATAAATGAAATAAGTAGGTCACAGATGTGTAAATATTGTATCTTTTCTCTGGTATGAGAAAATGAAGTTGTAAATGAGTTTTAGTATGTACAGTTGATTTTGTGAAATAGAAAATATTTAAAAGGAAAGAGGGTGTAGGGGTAAATAATGAGGGAGGAAAAGAATGTGACAATAATAAAGAAAAAAAGAAACAAAGATTATGTATACAGGGGGTGGGGGTTGCAGGGCAGGGGGGAAAGGGGAAAAAATGAGAATCAAGTCATGTCATATTCTGGTACAAACTCTCAATGTTGAATGCGATGATGATGTGTATTCATAATGTACCAATAAAGATTTAAATTTTAAAAACAAAGAATTACTTTTTATTCAGTATAGAAGAGATTCAATAAAGTAACTACATTAAGATTTATACCAGGAGGATATCAAGGACCACAGAAAATTTCTTTTTAATACACATATATAACTTATTGTTGTTTATATTTTGTTTCCCTTCATAGAGAAAGGATACTATAATTAGTTTATCTCAATTTTTAAAAAGAGGTAGGAAAACATGAGAAGAGGGTATACATGACTTTGACTTTCTGTACAGTACTTATAAATTGCTTGTTTCCTACACTATGACCATGCATAAATTAAGATTCCTCTTATCTGTGGAAGACAGACTCCAAGACTCACAACAAATGCTTGAAATTGCAGATGGAACAAAACTCCATAGATAGGGGCCAGGGATTTAGCTCAGTGGTTCTGGTGCCTGCCCTGCAAGTGCAGGGGCCCAGGTTTGATCCCCTGTAATCGCATACAACAATGCTGAGCGTGGTGACTCATGCCGACCAGCAATCAGTACCACATACCACAGTGCTGGGATGAGTGGCTCATGCCCATAATTCCAGCACTCGGGAAGCAGAGGCCACAGTACTGTTTTGAGTTCAAGGCTGAGCTCAGGGCCAGCCTAAACTACAAAAGTGAGACCCTGTCTCAAAAAAAAAAAAAAAACCCTCCATACATAAAATGTTTTCCCTATACATTTATACATAATATAAAGCTTAATTTATAAATCTGGCACAGTAAATGATTATCAAAAATAAAACAGAAAAACCACAACAATATATAACAAAAGTTACATGAATGTGGCTTCTCTTTAAATATCTTATTGTGCTATATTCACCCTTTCTTAGGATGTGAGATGATACTATGTACATACATGTGATGACATGAAGGATATAAGCATGGTGATGGGCTACTGAAGTAAGGAACACATAAATAGAACTACTGTGATGCAGTCATCATCTGATGAATAGTGAACCTGATAACCAAAATGGCTACTAAGCAACTAACAGGCAGGTTGTGTGTACAGTACAGATAATTCACAAAAAGATACATTCAAAAAGATACATACAAAAAGATAATTCACATTCAAATGAGGGAAGGCTGGGAAGGCACAAGACTTCATCATGCTATTCAAATCGGAGCTCAAATTAAAACTTGTAAATTGTTTCTAGATTTTCATACTTAATATTTTGAAACCATTCTTCATAGTGGTAATTGAAACCTTGCAAAGCAAAATGATGGGGAAGGGAGTACAAATGTACATTTTGCATTTTAATAGTCAATAAACAAAAATAGCAGCCCCTACCTCAGCTTTCAACTGCTCACCGCCTGTCATAGCTTCTAGTTGTTCCATTGTCATTTCCTCTGTAATTTCTATTCCTGCCATTTTTTGTACCACTTCTTTCAATATAAGCAGGTCGAAACTATTCCAAAAAATAAGAAATACAGTTAAAACTTCATATATAAAAGTGATAAGATACTGTAATTAATATACTTAGAAACCATAGTGATTTATATGGGACAAGTAATGTAATTTTTAAGCAAAAATTGCATTCTTAGAATTTTACTGAAAAACATTTCATGTATATGTTTAATTTTTACTTGGAAATTATTTTAAACTTACAAAGTACAAAGAACACTCATGAGCCACTTATCCCAATTTTACAATTTTTAACTGTTTGCTTTATCATTTACATTTTCTCTTCCTCCCTCCCTCCTCTCTGTACATACACACAATTATTTTTAATTAGTTAAAGGCAAATTATTTAAATCATGGTCTTTTAACCTCTAAAAATTCCTAAGAAAGCTATTCTCTTATATAACCATAGTAAACAATTTTAGTAAACCTAAAAATGTAGGCCTTCAATGGAAATAATACCTTGTGACTTCTAAGATTTTCTAAGTTTTTCCGAAGGTAAAGTATAACCGGATATAAACTAGTAGGCAAGGGAGGAGTTCTCTAATGTTCTTGTCAAGTGATTGTGTGCTCAACTTGCCTTGTTTTCTCTAAGGACAGTTTTTCAAAACAAGATAGCCTTCACACAAATTAATATGAGTATCAACAAAGTATTTTTAATTTTTTTAAATAAAGAAAGTTTAATTGCATGGCCACAAATTACATATACACACTAGAGAAAAGTTATAAATTTGAAAATAACACATCTTACTGTATTGTAGACAAAGAATAACATACACAGGAATTGGTGATGAGTGAGCATATCATAAATGATGTGCAAAAAAAGTCCTGAGACTACACATTTTTAAAAAGTTTCCCAAAGGGGGGAAAAAAAATCTCTCAGTAATTACTTGAGTATTTGTTTAGAATACCAGACATTTTATAATTTGTTTATTTACTTTCTACCAAGAAGTTTTTGAAAACAATTTCCAATTCTTTGATTCCAGTTAATCTACTGGTGAATTTTAATGTACAAGGAGTAATCAAAGAATATATATAGTAAATTAGGGCTGGGGCTTTAGCTCAGTGGTTCCTGCACCTGCCTTGCAAAAGCAAGGTCCCAGGTTCATCCTGATAACCACATACAACAATGGCAGGTGTGATGACTCACGCCCATCAACAATCAGCACCACTTGCCACAATGCCAGGCGTGGTGGCTCATACTTGTAATCCCAGCATTCGGGAGGGCAGAGGCAGGAGGATTGCTGAGTTTGATGCTGAGTTCAGGACCAGTCTGAACTACAAAGCAAGACCCTGTCTCAAAAACAAAAAAAAAAGAATATAGTAAATTAATTCTTTTTAAAAAATACATTAAAGGCCACACTGCCAAAAACAATAGGATAAGCATGTTTCAAGCAGGGAGAGGGAGGCACTTTGAGACCACTGTTGGTAGTGTGTCTTTTACTGAAATAACTGTATTTTTACCATATTTTTAAGAACACCTCATTGATCAAATGTTTATAACAATTTCCGTCACATAAAAATACTTCAGTGTTTTAAGAAATGTATCTTATTCACTGAACCTGGCACCATGAGACTTCTCGCCCCTCCCCAAGGTCAAAATGACTGCAAAAGATCAATAGTTTAAAACAATATCGGACATGAATGCAGTCATGACAGCACACTCACAAATGAAAGAGGACCTTCACAACTGCTTGAGAAATTGCCAAGAATGACAGGACAAGTATGTTCAAATCAGGTGGAATATACTGAGGGGGATTCATGGCAATGTGTCTTTCGCTGTAGTGATTTTACAATTTAAACAATTCACTGTACTAATTATGCTTCCAAAGTATTATATACTCCCTTAAAATAAACACAAGATACCCAATGTAATGTATTAGGTCTAATATTGTCCAGTTGCACAGATACTCTAAAATGTTTTGTTATAAAAGGATATACAAATGGACATATCTTGAGGATATCCTCATAAGTGAAATAAATAGGTCATACATAGATACATATCGCATCTTTTCTCTGGTATGAGAAAATGAAGATGTAAATGAGTCCTAGCACTGTATGTTATATATTGTAAAATAGAAAATGCTCAATGTAAAATAAGGTGAAAGGGGACAATGTTGAGATTGTAACCAAAAAGTAAGGAAACAAATTTTATATATATGGGGGGGTGGTAGGGTGGGTGGGGCTATGGGAAAAAATGAGAATTAAGTTGTGTCTTATACTGGTACAAATCCCCATTATGGAGTGCAATCATGATGTGTATATTTAATGT
>PVIR01001466.1:43281-108505 GCA_004026965.1 Petromus typicus | reverse complement strand
GATATACAGTATAACACAGTTAACTATTCAAAAGCCTAACAGGTCATCAAAATAAGTAAAGTAAAAGTATCTTTATAGTGAATTTTATATATAGCCAAACATTATTTACTTGTAAATGAAAATGCTTATGTACTAAGCTATAACTTCCTTTGACAATTCCACATAAGTAAGCAAGCAAAAATTCTACCTGATGCTATAGCAGTCTTTCAGGATTATAGCAATTTTAATACTCTGAAACCACTAGAAATATTCTAATTACTTGAATTTCATTTATATGTAATTTGTTATGATTACCTTTTGCCTGCCTTTAATTGATTGGCCACATACTGCAGAAGACCCGCAAGATCAATTGGATATTTACGAAAAACTGCACCACAGAAACTAGCCAAACCTGTATAAAGTTAAAATATCATAATAATCAAAACAGTTCATAAAACAGAAAGTACAATAAGATTCATTTCTTCAATGAACTTCTAAAGAAATGTGGTAGGAATAACTGTACTGCTGATGCCACTGAATGAAGTTTTATAATAAAAATAGCTAATATTTATTGAGCATACATATGTCAAGTACCATACCATGCACTTTATATTGACTTTCTCATTGAACCCCTGTAACAATCATCTTAAGTTTGTATGACTCCACTGATGAGGCAAATTAAGGAAGGTAAATGGGTCTGGTTATACATGCCTACAATCCCAGCACTCAAGACTGAGGCAGAAGGATTGCCATGCATTTGAGGTCAGACTGGGATATATAGTGAGTTCAAGGCCAACTTGAACTACGTAGTGAGACACTGTATCACAAAGCTTCCCTCCCCACAAAAGAAGGATAATGGATATGTGACTTCCTTGCAGTTACATATCACAAAGTAAAACAGTCGTTTAAACCTGCTTATGATACACAAAACCTCGCAGATCACTTTCTAAATTTAAACATGAACCCTGCTCCTCAGATGTCTGAATCAAAAATATTCCTTTTTATATCAAAAAACGCTAGTCAGGAAAAAATGAGAATTAAGTTGTGTCATAAACTAATATAAATTCTCAATGTTGAATGCGATCATGATGTGTATGTATAACATACCAATAAAGATTTGAATTTTTTAAAATGCTAGTAATTATACAGGACCAAGGAAACAGGTAAATACTGCCAGACCAAGAAATAGACAAAAGACCCATTTTAATTAACAGTCCTTATTATGTCATAAAGTGAGAAGGAAGCTACAGTCCAGACAAGAGGAGATTCTTGTAATCTGTAGGTTATTCAACAACTGTTTGCAAAGCACAGAAATAATGTCAGACAAAACATAAGTCCTGCCTCTAAGAATCTTAATGCACTAATGGAGCATAGAGAAAAATAAACTGCAATGCCTACAATGAATAAAATGCTC
This sequence comes from Petromus typicus, assembly GCA_004026965.1. Lineage (NCBI taxonomy): Eukaryota > Metazoa > Chordata > Mammalia > Rodentia > Petromuridae > Petromus > Petromus typicus. The sequence continues at coordinate 107,112 of PVIR01001466.1, read as the reverse complement.
AATGGGAGTATAATTCAGACTTGCAGATGGGAATATAAAGAACACTTTCTGAAGGAAATGACTCCTATGCTGAAAGTGAATAAACAGACAGAAGATGAACTAGGGGAGATTAACAGCCACGAAAGAGAATCCAAGTAGAGGAAATAATGCAAAAGACCTATAGAAAGTTGAAGTTCAATATTAATGGAACCTGGACTACTCCTCTTAGAGAGGGAAAACAGGCTACAACAACAGTAAGGACCTGATTTTAAAAGACATTAATTTACATAACTTGAATATTTCAAACTTTAAAGGACATAATTCAATAAAGAACAACTGAAAGATTTCAAAAGCATAATAACAGGGTGAAAGAAACCGAACTGGTATCTAGAAGTCAAAGGTACAAGAAATAAAAAAGACATGTGTTTAAGACTTTTTGGTCTAAAAAACTGGTCAAATATTTAGTTTTTTAACAATCGGAATCATGGGATTGAAGGGGAAGAAGTCTAACTAGTTTCTTTAAGATCAACTCTTCTAAAATAACAGTGGTCAAAGAAAAGGTGATTTTCATCTCCACCATAGTGCTTCTCCAAATTTTATCATAGTCAAGAATGGGCTTGAGTTATAAAATGTTGTAAAGACTGTATATGTGTCTCTTTACACAGCCAAATCCTTGGACATTCTGTACAAAATGCTGAGTGGCTAGAAAGATCTCCTGACAAATAAGCTCTTAGAAGTCTCTGTAACATAGGTAACAAAATATTATAAAATAGGAGTTAGAACCAACACTCATTTCACCTTTGAGAAAAATAAAAATACGTACTCTGAAGCCAGCTGGAGATGGTTGTGTCATCATGTTTCATTCTCTCCTTTTCTGGATTAGCTAAAGCTTCAATAATACAATCTTTCATATGTTAAGAAAATATTTTGTCAACACATCTCTAACAAAAACCCTTAAACAAAAAACATGCCATATCTTAAGAAAAGACAAAATTATTTGCTTCAAGTTATAAAGTACTGAAAAGTACACTCATCATACTATCAACTCTTCTTCTTTAACCTCTTATTCAACTTTCAGAAAGCAGAATACATTAAGAAGTTTGGTAAAGTTAACATGCCTTCCTAACATACAACACATAACTATTCGCATGCGTGCGTGTGTGTGTATACTCACTCTTTCAAATTCTTTACTGACCAAACTTTAGATCAGCCGCCTGAATCTAGTTAAGAGATGTTTATTTATAGAAAACAAGTATTATTAATAAAAATTCTATGAAATGTAAATCTTATCTACTACTTCACTTGAAAGGATACAAGCCAAGACATCATAATTCAATGAAGTGAGGTATTTCAATGAATCTACTACAGGTGTTATTAAGTTATCATACTTCTGTATTTGTGACAATATCTGGAAGACAGCATCAAAAAGAACAGATGGTATTAACTAAACAGAAGGTTTTACCTATGCCAAGAAAGTGATAGCTATAGTTTTTCAAAACAAAAAATAATACTTAAAATTAAAATGATTTCCTATAATTTCATATTTATATAAAATGCATTATTCTATCATTGCCTTCAAGAATATTTTCTTATGCTACATGTTCAAATTAGTAAATAATTCAAGGGGCTCTAACTTTGGGTTTTGGAAAGACAGGTTAAATTCCAATGTCTTCTAGAAGTTTTCTAGAAAATGAAATAAAAGCCCTTGTATGGTGATGCATGCTTGTAATCCCAATAGTCTAAGAAGCTAGCGCATGAGGATCACCAAGTTCAAGCTCAGGCTAGGCAACTTATTGACTTAGCAAGACCTTGTGTCAAAGTAAAAAATAAAAATGGGAAGAGATGTATCTCAGTGTAAAGGCCCTAATTCAATCTCTAGAATAGTACTGTGCAAAAAATGGGTTACATCTGAATCACAATAAAATGTTATTCAAATGTTTTTAAAGCTATAAATCAACAAATGCTTCTAGAAATCAAAATACAATAAACACATTAATGTTTATATTAGCACTGTCATGTATACTAGAAAAATAATCAATGTATTACATATTGTGTAGAAAACTTCTGTGTTTAGCAGAACCTGACATTTCACTTGCTAAAGATTTCCCTCACCAAAACTATCAAACATTTTAAATACACCTGTGCTGATTTAAAGGCAACTAAAGAATAAGAAAATTCCTTAAAACAGTATCAATCTCAAAACATACATAATCAAACAAAATGGTTGGATTGCTGTGGCTCAACTTCCCAATTTGTCTTCCTGAAGGCTTCACATTTTCCTTGGTTAGCCTCCTATAAGGGGAGAGAAAGGTGGCAGGGATCATCTTAAGTAACATCATTCATAATGCCAAAAGCTTTGGAACATCATAGTAGAAAAGCAAATCTTTCCTGAATATCCAAAATGGATCAATGTAAACAATTATCTTCATCATACACTGTACTCTACTGCAATAACTAGGATATGCTGATTAGGAATGCTCTCAGAGGATACTGAAATTTTATATTAAATCATTAACATTTATAAAATACGCATTTCAAGCACTCAGGAGGCTGAAATAGGAGGATTGTACCAAATTTGAGGCCACCCTGGGCTACACAGTGAGCTTGAGGCACATCTGGACTACATAGCAAGACCCTGTCTCAAACAATAAAAAGAAAAAAGAAAATATGCATTTCCTTAGTCTATTAATCATTAAAACTCGTAATACACTCTACAAGTGCATAAAATTCTTTTTATACAGAATCATAAGTATTTTAGATTTAGAATACTTTATCAGTTTAGTGATTAAGAGGTTCAATTTAGTGTAGTGCAATGAAAGGCCTTGCACTGTCTGGTTCAGTGACTTTACAGAATAAAAGCTAATATGACACTCCCGAATAAGTAATCTTTCATACTCAGGGTAAAAATTTTAAAATATGTTTTCCATTTCTTTCCATTTTTCCCCCTAAGCTCAGTATTCTTTTACCAACACTGTGTGAAATCATATTAATGAAATTCTTACAGCTCGGAAATAATTACACAGAATCTTAAACTCTGAATTACACAGAAAATCTAAAAAGTATGAAAAGGTTACAAATGAAGTTTTTAAAACAAAAATAAATTATGAATTCAGTTTATAATTCAAAGAATATGACCACTCTTAAAACAGTAAATGACATGATTATCTAAAGAAGCCTCTTCTGACAAAATAGGCCCACTAACAAAAATTATTTTTATCATTAGCTGCTTGTCCATTTACTCTTCATGTCCTACTCTATTCCCTTCCAACAGAGAAAAGAAATGATTACTTTTAACCTCTGAATATATCCTTTCAAATTTACTACCATCTGTCCCTATTTCTAGCCCTATGTAAGATGGTCCTACTATACTTGCAAGGATAAACCCCCTCATACATACACCTGACTTTTTATTCTATTCCCCCTGCCTCTATCATACTGGAGGGGAAAAACAAACAAAAATTAAAGGTATATTTTCTTGATTGTTTTACTTTCAATCTACCATGGTACCTGGCATATATAAGCATTGTAGAATGAATTATTGAACACTCTGTAGCAAGCTCAGGGTTTTGGTTGTTGTGTTGGCTTTTCTAAGACATGGTCTCATTCTGTAGTTCAGGCTGGCTTTGAAATCACTATGAAGCCATAGCTGACTTCTAAGTCACAATGATATTCCTGCGTCAGCCTCTCAAGTGCTGGATTACAGGTATATTCCCCCATGCCTGACTACAAACTCAATGTTTAAAGAAGCATTCAAATTTTGTGAAATTCTACAAGTGACAATACATTCCACTTTGAATATAAAAAGTTGAAATACCAAAACTTCTAGGGATCTAATCTGGTGAAATAATACAGCTTACAAATGTAACAAAACCCAACTATATCAAAAACTCCACATACAGGGCCGGGGAATTAGCTCAGTGGTTCCAGCACCTGTCTTGCAAGCGCAAGGGGCCCAGGTTCGATTCCCTGGTAACCACATACAATTCAGGGAATGGAGACTCACGCCCAGCAGCAAACAGTACCACATACCACATTGCTGGGTGTGGTGGCTCACGCCTATAATCCAAGCAATCGGGAAGCACAGACAGGAGGACTGCTATGATGTGAGTTTGAGGCTGAGCTCAGGGCCAGCCTGAACTACAAAGCAAGACCCTGTTTCAAAAAAAAAAAAAATTTCACATACACACCACTCTGTGTATTGATATATTTTTATTCATTTATTCCCTTATATTGTTTATTAAGACAAATTATTAAGTATTAGGAATACAAGGATGAATGATAATTACAACTCTCAAGTTTGATCTAGCTGGGGAAAGATTTCAGAATAGTACTTATATTCTATGAATAAAATAAAAATGAGGATAATATATTTGCATTGCGCTGTATATATAAACATATCTGCCAATGGGCCAGGGATGTGGCTCAGTGGTGACAGGCCTCCCTGGACAAGCACAAGGTTCTGAGTTCAACCCCTGGTGCCAAAAAATAAATTAAAATCTAGAAAGAAATACAGATCTAAACACTGGTTACTTTTTTTTGCTTTGAGGGAGAACTGAGTGGATGGAGGATAAGGTGAGACACCATTTTCTGTGTATCTTTTTCTTTGTGTATATTTGGGAGGCATATCTATGTATTTAACAACTATTGGATTCTTTCTAGCAAAAGTCAAGCTAATTAACATTCTGGCATCAACTAAAAAATGTGAATAACTTACAACCAAAATAAAAGAGCATTTCTAAAATGAAAATAAATTGTGAATTCAGTTTATAATTCAAAGAATATGACCATTCTTAAAATATCAAATGATAAAATTTTCTGTCATGAAAATGTTACAAGTCTGTACATTCAATAATTTTAAAATACACATTATCACTAACTGTAGTCACCAATGCAGTGTAATAGCTTGCCAAAACTTATTCCTCTGGCCTCACTGAAACTTTGTAAGCTCTAATCAACATCACCCCTCTCCCAGTATATTCCCCATCCCCAAGTAGCCCCTAGTAATCATCTTTTCAGTATACAACTTTTATCTTTAAAATTTTAATTTTCTTGGTACAATTTATATATACATAATGATCAAATTCATCACAGAGAATTTGAACCTGTATATAATCTTTTGTTTTCCCTATTCCCCTCCTCTCCCTTCAACCCTTCTTCCCCTCCTTATTTTTAAAAAGCACTATTTCCACTTTTCTTTTTGTATTCTTTTTCCTTTCCCTTCCTTCCATTCCTCCTCACCCCTCACTAATTCCCTTTTCCTTTTGAATAATTTTTTCTTATTTCATACTATTATATATTTTGGTCCTTATTTACACTTTCAGTTTCTTACAGCAGAGAGACAATGCAGTATCTATACATGTGTGTGCAATTTATTGCATTTAAGAGTTCGCACCACAAATCACCAAGAGAGTGAAAAGACAACCCAGAGAGTGGGCAAAACTTATAGCCAGTAGCCCCTGAGACAAAAGACTAATATCTAAAACATACAAAAACTGGGGAAAAAAAAAAAAAACTTCCAGACCTCCTCTATGTAAAGACCCAATACAAAAATGGGCATTTGAAATAAACAGACACATTTCGGATAAAGAAGCAGAAACAGCAAATAAACATATAAAAAATGCTAAACATCACTGGTCATTTCAGAGACGCCAATGAAAACAACACTGAGATTACATCTCACTCGACAAAGAATGGCTATTATCAAGAAATCAACCAATAACAAATGGTGCAGGACTAGGGAGAGAGAGAAATGCTTCTCCACTGTTGGAGGAAAAAATACTAGGATTAGCCAGGCATAGTGGCACATGCCTATAAGCACTTGGGTGGCAGATGCAGGAAGATCACCATGAGTTTGAGGCCAGCCTGAACTAAACAGTGAGTTTAAGGCCAGCCTGAATTCAGGACCAGCTTGAGCAAGACTCTGCCTCAAAAACAAAAAACAAACAAAAAACACTAAAACAACAACAACAACAACAACAAAAAAGAACCTAAAAAAACTAAAGAAAAACAGAATATGACAGAATAAAACAGAATAGGACAAAACAAAACACCCCAAAAAACTAGGATTAGAGGTCCCATTTGACCCAGCTATTCCTCTTCTGAGTATCTTTCCAAAATAATTACAAGTGTCATATCACAGTGATATATGCATACTCATGTTTATGGCAACAATTTGTAGTAGCTAAAACTTGAAAGTAATCAAAAGGCCCATCAACTGATGAATGTATTAAAAAGATGTGGTTTTTCTGTAAAATGGAGTATTACTCAGCCATAAAGGATAAATCCGAGACATTCACAATATTGAACCTTTTAAAGGAAGGAAATCTTGCCATTAGTGACAATATGGATGCAACTGGAAAATGGTATGTTTAAATGAAATAAACTCAGCACAAAAAGACAAACGCTGGATGATCTCACTGATACTTAGAATGAGTACACCTCATTATAGTTACTGAAATTTAAAGCATATAAATGTATAAACTTTTCAAAAAGATAATTAAAAAGAGAAAACTATCACAGCGATGTCTCTAAGTGATGTATTAGCATTATTTGCCTAAAGGATAGTGGTGGCACAAATAAGGAATAATCCATTGTGCTGGGTAGTATGTGTTAGGGAAGAATTAATAGAGGTGACATTGAAACTTCTCTCCAAGAATGAATTACTGCATAGAAAAGGGAGAGGAAGGTGAGGAAGACCTTGTACCAATAAAGTAAATTAAAAATATATGTAAAAGTGAAGGGAAGGAGACAGTGGTAAACTTAGGGAAACATAAACTGGCTCAGTATAGCTGGAGATCAAAATGGGAAGGAAATGAGGATGGATATTGGGAAGGAAAGATCAAAGAGTATCTTTTACATGACAGAAAGCTAGATATACAATCTGTAGGCAATGGCTATTAATCACAGAATTTAGAAGCAAGAGAACAATATAAGGTATCATAGTACTTCAGACAAAAGAAGGAATTCTGTGGTAGTACAGTAGATGAGATGGACTCAAGAAATTTAATAATACTTAATATTATCAAACAAAAATAGTTGGGCACTTAAAGTGCCTAGGCACACCTAGTAATGGTTCCACTAATGTTACCTGTGATTTTGTTAAACTACAAACTGTACATGGAGAACTCAAGACCACAACCTATCCAGGCAAACTGAAGCTTATTATTGTCTCCTACAATAACTTTTCTAGGTGAAATAACTCATTCTTTTGTCCATCCTTCCATAGTACTTTATACATCCTGTGTAACAGCACCACAAAGCCAGACTGAGACCCTGCACATCCCTGTTTTCCTGGTAGACTGTGGTGAGAGGCAATATCTTTAGGCAAAGATAATATGACTGCACACATACTATTGTATACCTTATCTAAACTACAGAATGTATGACTTTTAATTAGAATAACCATACTGGCACATAAATTTATAAAAGGAAAGACAACTGATCATAAACAGTTGTGATGAAATACATGCAAGACAGCAAGTAGATTTAAGATCTAAACTAATATTTGAGTACACAATTTTTGCAATCAAACTTCAAGTAGGCCACTAGCAAGTAGAACTAACATCACTCTTTTATTTTTAATGACATAAATATAAAGGGATAGGCTGGAGATTTAGCTCAGTGGTTCTAGCACCTGCTTTGCAAACACAAGGTCTCGATCCGGTAACCACATACAACGATGCTGGACACGGTGAATCATGTCCACCAGCAATCAGCACCACATACCACAGTGCCAGGTGTGGTGGGTCACGCTTGTAATCCCAGCACTCGGGAAGCAGAGGCAGGAGGATTGCTGAATTAAAGGCACATGTGGGCTACATAGTGAGCTCAGGGCCAGCCTGAACTACAAAGCGAGACCCTGTCTCTAAATAAATAAATAAATAAATAAGAAGGGAAAAACTGAAAAAAAGACAAGTTTCTCAAAAACTGGCTTCCTATGCAGAAAGTTCTATGCTCTTTACATCTTCCTCACATAAAACATCATTATAGTAACATGTAGTAACTTTGATTATAATTCTAGAACTCTGATTAGCTTTCACAAATCAGTAACAGTGTAAAGAAAGTCCACAGCAAGCTATCTTTTCTCTGTTAAAAGAACTCATCCTATAATATATGTTATGAAGGGAGTATTAGATTTTATACCTGAACAACTATGAAACCTTTAACTTAGTAGTTAAAAAGAGCTAAAACCACAAAAATTAATAGTCATTTTGTCTATAGTATATAATCAGTTGTACAATTTTTTTCAAAATTAAGGCTCTGATGTAAACTAGCTAAAATAAACTAAATTAGATCCAGATATAATTTAAATTAATATAAAGAAAAATTAAAACTTACTTCATGATATATTTGGCTCTGTCTATTGTTTGAGCTTTAACTTTTACTAAAAGTGGGTGACTGTTATAAGTTTCGTTCTTCCACTGGCCATACAGACGGTATCTTTAAAAATGATGAGATGAAGAATTAGGAAAAGTTAAACAATTAACAGCAGAATTACCAGTTGTTAAAAATATGAAAATAAGCATTTACCTATACTGATAAGGAAATGTTTTAAACATTCCCCATAGTTCCTCAGACATACACGCATTGCAGTCCATCAAAGAAAGAGATGGAAGTAGTACCTGGTCAGTAATGCTAAGTAAACAGCTAAGGATAACTTCCTAAGAAGAGAAAGAATTATTTCAGTAAGAAGTTCACATTAATTGACCAACATTAGTTGACCCTCAAAATAATTTCAGGATAATTCTTGGGAAAATGACATTTCTTGATCTTAAAATATATAACATCCAATTCTCCATCCTGTCTTTGTCCTTACTTGTGCTTCTCCATCCACAATAGCAAATGGGGTGAAGGAAGCAAAAGGGTAGCAAGGAAATGAGGGACCTTTATCTCCCTTTCTCAACACATTTGGCTTCAAAGGGATTGGGGAAGAATCTTAAAACGTAACTTTGTAAGGTGTCAAAAGCTGTGGTCGACATGTAAAGTATAAAAAAATCACTGACATAGATGATGAAAGCTCATTCAGAGTAAAATTTGCAGTTTGCTATGCCTAGAGAAACATTACACATATTTGATTTTTTTTCAGTCTCTTACCGTTTTCTCTTTATCTTCTTGTTTGCTTCCATCAGACTGAAACTAAAATATTAAAAAATTAATAAAACGAAAAGATTAAAATTATACTGTCACAATATAGTTTCTAACTGGAAAATGATTAACTTGCACATTAAAATGGATTTTTACACAAGTGTAAGTTCTAAATATAGTCTATTACAATTAAATCTTAAACTTTCATCTATATTTCTTTTTTTCTTTTTCTTTCCCTTTGCAATACTAAAGATGGAACTAAGACCTTATGCTTGCCAGGCAGGTGTGGCACCACTGAGGTACATCACTGGCTCTCTAAATATAGTCATTGCAATTAATATTTTAAAATTTCATCTAGATTTATAACCTCCAAATCATCCTTAGCATCTACCTCAGCTGAATCTTGTGTCAGCTTTATAATCCAATTATTTTCAATCTAATTATCATAAATCAAAGCATCCTAAAACTGATCTAAGTATTTATTATAAAGCTAAATCTTATAAAATTATAACCAGCACATTTAGCTCATAATACATTTATATTTTTCATTTAGATATTCTCTAAATGAAACTAGTACAATCACACATGAAAGATACAAACAAAAAAATTGAATACAAAAATTTGTTTAAATGACAAAGTTTATGTGAAAAAAGTAAAACTGAAGAGTGAGAGAGAAATTGGCTCTGCAGAGCAAGCTGGTGCCATGTAAAAGAGAAGAGAGAATAATAAAAGTGCTCCCTGGAGGAAGCAGGGCAGCCTCATGTAAGGAAAGTCATGATAGCCAAATATAGATCAATTTAAAGCTATGTTTTAATTCATGACCACCAAAAGTCACTGAAACTATGCTCAAAATATTAGTAACACTGTAGGAAAGACAAAACCATTGCCTAATTTTATGGACTTAATTTTTTAAAAAAAAGAGTGAGTCCATAGTTTATCAGTGATTTGCAGATGGGCCTCTGAAGTGATACATTTGATAATGTTATCTATTTATTCAAAAAAAGACAGTGATACTTGCACACTGGATATACATCAAGAGAGGGGTAGAAGAATGTGTATTTCCCTTAAGAACAATCTAGAGTTCTAAGAAAGGCAATTTAAAATCAAGTGAAGGAAGAGGAAAAGCTAGGAGGAAACTACCACGAGGTTATTTTGGTCACAGATGAGAGTATTCTGTGTATGCATGCATTTTCACTCTTGAGTATTTTAATGGGTGTTACCACTGGGGCCAGTCTAACTTCTTCGCTATATTTTTAACTGACACTAATTCGGGGCCTACTATTCTACCTTTATGAGAAAGCACACACAAATATACTTTTTCCCTCCTAATTGATGGTTTTAAAAGTTATGGTTCCTTCACAGATCCAGTAAAGTCAATTTACTGGCAAATAAAGAAGTGGGTTACAGAAAGTAGCACAGTAGAAAAACAGCTACAGTACTTATTTTATATTTGTTTTGTTTAGTATGGGCAACTTATAATTAAAGTGGCATACTGGGTATACAACAGGAAGAAATGAGGGTATACCGTAACTGGAAGAACTAAGTTTACGGTCTATTATATTAGAAGTCTAGGCAGTTAAACTCCCCTTTTTCTGGTGTGCTATGATTCAAAGAAACCTAATAAAGATAACAAATAGTTTTCTCCACAAAAACAAAGTATCATCTTAGTTACTAACCTGACCTAATTCTCTTGTTAGGTAACTAATATGAGTTTCTAATGCTTACGCATAAATCCTCTATATTGTATAACCAAGAATTTGAAAAAGAAATATGGGAAAGAAAATGGCTTTATTTTTTAAAAAAATAGTAAAAACAAAAACAACCTTCTGCTCAAAGGCTAATTATAGCAAGGATAAAAAATTAATCGAATGATACATGCAAATAAAAGTTATTTTCCTTTTGGTTGCAAAAAGATAAATACATTCCAACACCACTCCCAATGATTTTTCTTTGTTTACTTTGCTTTTTAATTCAGAGGTAACATAGGACTATCCTTTCACACAATACAACAATGTAAGTTTCACCAAATGCCAGGCTGAAATATGGAGAAATAGAAAGATAAGAGATAATCATTTATTCATTTACTAAGTGTAAAGCACTGGGAATTCTAAGATCAGCAGGACAAAGTTCCTACCTCTGAGAAAGTGACACTATTTGAAGATCAAAGTTATAATTACCAATGTGCTATTAGCAATTTAATTTTTAAGTCTGAATAAGAGACACATCCGTAGCTCCTCTAACCAATTCACACACAAATTCCTAACAAAAACTTTCCTTTCAAAAATTTTCTTTCATCTGTTACCTTATCTATAACATAAGTTTCACCAGGGTAACTACCTGGTTATCATTAAAATGTAAAAAAGGTGATTATTATAAAGTCAATAAATGTGCTCTTGAAGAAAATTCAACTGCTACTTTAACATTTACCAGCTAAAGGCAAAAACAGATTAAAGTATACTAATACTTAGAAGACAAGTCATCAAAATCTAGTGTAATAACAGAAAAATGATAACTCACTATATCAAATTTCAAATTTCCTCCTTAGTTATCTGCACATACACTGAGTATTTTGTTAATACAAGCCTAGTTACACTCACATATTTAAACACAGGCATGGTACAATGACACTGTACTTATTAAATCCCATACTTCTATCCAAAAAGAATGTCCACTTTGGATTCTACCCTATACAATCAAGGTAGATAATTTCAAAAAAGGGGGGAGGAAAGAGCAGATTAGATTCCTTTCCCTAAACAGTTGATGAAAAGCAAAATGCACTGAACATCAGCAGCAACAAAATTCTAAAATAGTTAATAAAATAGAGTTTTGGAACTACTCGCTAAAGGGTGATTTTCATTATAGCAACCCAAATTTCTAATGTGAAATTTTTGGGTTGACAAAACAAAACCACACGGGCATGAAATAATTCAGTATTCATCTCCTAATAAGGACTTTTTTTACATTATCAAAATATCACTGTCACATCCATTTTCTACTATTATCTAACATTCAATTTAAAGTACATTCAAATCACCTTACTTCAGGTTTCTCTAAGCTTTGTCTGTGAATCAATAACACTTCAGCTTTTACCAAGTGCCAACATAAGGACCAATAGTATAAAGAATAACCAAACAAATGAATTAAGATGATTGAGTAAAGCACAAATATGGAATACCTCTCCCCACCAAAATTTCTAACGCAATGGACAAATGTTTTTATTAATGCCCAAAATTAACCACCAGCAACCAAGGAAGAAAAGAGAAACCTATGCTATGAACCTTAGGGGTTAGAGAACAATCAGATGAGATTTTAATACTATAAACACTGTCATATGCCTGGTGCTGCTAACACAATCTGCAGTAGTACTTGAGCAAGGAAGTTGAATAGAATTTTTGTTAACATGGCCTACAAGGTATGTTAGTAGTCTAAAGGAAGAAAAGACTCTGGCAAAAGAAAATCAGCCATCAAGCCTTGCTAACTTTTAAGGCACTGCACTTGAATAAGTGAAGGAGTAAATGCCCTAGAAGCCAAATACCCACTTGACTGGACGCATTTTGCACAGGATGGGTAAAAAGATTTGAGGAGAGAAGTACAACCAAAGTCCTCTCAACGGCTACATTCAGCCTCTATTGAGCTCATTCATTCTTCTATCCTAGAGTATTAAAAGGTTGAAAACAAACAAATATTTCAAGGCTAAACAATGACGCTTAAGGACAATTGGTCTTTATTAAAGTGAGAAGGAGATGAAGATTCACTTACACTTTATGAAAGGGAATATGTCTGAACAGAGCTGCCCATATTAAGGTAAAAAAGCAATGCTGCAGCAACTATGGAAGTGAAAGGAAAGGAAAGCAGTAGGGAACAAGGAAGGAAAAAGAAAAAAGAAGGGAAGAGAAGGAAAAGGTTGGGATGAGACGAATGAATACAGTCCAGAAGAATGTACAATTCAGAACAGAGGTGCACATTCTCAAGTAGTTATATATGTAGTCAAAGAAAAAATATTTTTTAAATAACTCAATAAAACAAGAAAAGCTTAGATATGTAAATAACAGGATAAAAGGGGAGATTACAAAAACAAAGAATAAAGCATTAATATAAACATAATAACAAGGAAGACCTATTAGCTGTTCAATTTCAAACACAATACATGTATACAAGCAGTACAGCATGATGGTTTTTATCTCAGATCTGAAGTCAGAAGGCACAGACTAAAACCACAGCTCTATCTCATAGCAGCTATGTAATCTCGGACAAGTTACTTAAACAGTAGGCAATAGCTTTGGTAAAGATTAGTTACTTTGTAATTATTGTAAAATATTTAGAATAGGGCCTACATACAGTACCAGCTCACTGAGATTAGCTGTCATCATCATAAATATCTTACTCCATTAAATCTGCTGGATAAAAAAAACAAGGAATTGGTCAGAATTTGTCATCTTTTAAGTGTGTAATTGCTGACTTCTAATTTGTAGTTCAGTAGGTAAGAAGCTTAGAATTCTTCACTCTGTCCTAGTAACAGGTTAAAAAGCTGAATAAACTGAAAAGTTAACTCTTCTTTGATGTGTAAGAGAAATGGAAGTCATAAGATAAATCGCTGCCTTACTAAAACTAGAAACAGACAAATACAGAGAATCACAACTCACAGGAGCAGGAACTTCCTTGAGAACCAGTATCTATAGAGAGAAAAACCCAAATCATTACAGATATTTTGCTGGAGGCTCAGTATGGACAAGTCTGAGAGTTAAAAACTGCAACAACAGGACTCAAGTCATAAGTAGGCCATTACAAACACAATTCTATGAGCTTTTCTTCCAGATGAATCTGGTCTCCATAGTAAGTACCAGAGGAAAAAGAGAATCGTGTGTGCTTTTAGCAGAATAGAAAATGGAGGTTCAGGATTTAACTTAATCGTACCATGCCTTATAAGCAAAAGGGACTGAGTTCAATCTCTCTCTCTCTCTCTCTCTCTCTCTCTCTCTCACTCACACACACACACACACACACACACACACAGAATAGAAAATGGGAACATTTAAAATTACACCAGAGACCATGGTAGTACATGCCTATAATCTTATTATTTGGAAGGCTGAGGCAGGAGGACCACTGGGAGTTTGAGGCCAGCCTGAGCTACATAGTGAGCTCAAGACTAAGCTGACCTACATAGCAATACCTTGTCTCATAAAGAACTAAACCAGAGCACCGTATCCTCCTTAACAGGGTTGCATCAGGAGGAGCGTTAGGGAGAACAGACTGAGAAGCAAAGGTGACATTCACAGGCAAGGAGTCAAAAACTAAATCTTAATCATAGGACATCACTAAAGGGGTCATTTACTCTAATTTCTTGTACCCAATATATCATGTCCAGCTACCAAGAAAAAACTCAAGGCACACTAAAGGTCCAAATACAAACAAAAACAGCAGTTTGAGAAGATACAGTGTGAACACAGTTTCAAGTATTGGCATCAGATTCAGATATAGCAATAATAGAATTATCTGGCTAGGAATTTAAAACCATAATTAATATGCTAAGGTTTCTAACAGATAAAATAGATACCATGCGAAATCAGACATGCAAAGTAAGTAGTGATGGAAATCCTAGGAAAGAACCAAAATAAAATGCTACAATCAAAAACACTGAAATGGAAATTTCTGCATTTGAGAGTATCTCAGCAGAAACTTTTACCACTAAAAATAAAAGAGAAAAAAGACTAAAAAAATCAGAATAGAACATACCAGAAGTTTGGGACAACAAAGTATCACACAAGCAATAAATAAAAAGAATACAGTGCAAGGCCGGGGAGTTAGCTCAGTGGTTCCAGCGCCTGTCTTGCAAGCGCAAGGACCCGGGTTCGATTCCCCGGTAACCACATAACAATACTGGGTGTGGAGACCCACACCCAGCAGCAACCAGTACCACATACCACAGTGCCGGGCGTGGTGGCTCACGCCTGCAATCCCAGCACTAGGGAGGCAGAGGCAGGAGGATTGTGATGTGAGTTTGAGGCTGAGCTGAGGGCCAGCCTGAACCACAAAGCGAGACCCTGTCTCAAAAAACCTAAAAAAAAAAAAAAAAAAAGAATACAGTGCAAGAGGAAGAAAAGGGACAGAAGCAGTAGTTAAAGCAATAAAGATTGCATTTTCCCCAAATTAACACCAGGCACTACACCACAGACCCAAGATCACAGTACACCAAACAAGATAAATGAAAAAAAAAAAGTCAAATATTTAGAACAATTATGAAAGAAGCCCGCAGGAGAAAAAACACCTTGCCTATAAAGAAGCAAAGACAGAATTACATTACACTTCTTAAATACTATACAAAGAAGAAAAACTTGGGGTACAATATTTGAAAGTGCTGATAGGGAAAAGAAAAAAAAAAACCTCAGTAGAATTCTAAACTCACAATTATTTGTAAAAAAGAAAAAGAAAAAAAGGCTTTCACAGACAAAAGTTGATGGAATGTTAGATCTGCCTTGCAAGAAATGGAGATGTTAGAAAGAAAAATGATATAGCACTCAGAACCACACAAAAAAAACCAAAAGCATAAAAAACAAATATGTAAAGATAAAATAAAAACCTTTATTTTTTCTTACCATTAACTGAACTAACAGATAAGTGCTCAAAATAATAATAGCAACAATGTATCTCATTATGGACACTTCTGTGTTTGTATACCTAAGGACAAGTAAATGGATCACAGGCCCAAGGATTTAGCTCAGTGGTTCCGGCACCTGCCTTGCAAGTGCAAGGGCCTGGGTTCAATCCCTGGTAACCATATACAACAACGCATGGAGACTGAGACCCACCAGCAATCAGAACCACAAACCACAGTACTGGATGAGGTGGCTCACGCCTGTAATACCAGCACTCGGGAGGCTGAGGCATGAGGATTGCTGTGAGTTCAAGGCTGAGCTCAAGGCCAGCCTGAACTACAAAAACTAGACCCTGTCTCAAAAATAAAAAATGAATCACAGCAACAAAAATGGTTAGAAGGAAAGAATGAGGATTATTCTATTGCTACATGGTACTCTAACTACCCATGAAGCAGCATAGTGTTTTACAGTGAACTTAAATTATAAATATGAACTGTAAACTGTAAGACAATCACTAAAATAAGTTTTAAAAATAAAATAAATGGAATTAACATGTGAAGAACAAACTGCATCATGTAAAATGCTGTTAGAAAGACAGATTTTCAGATTCCACCCAGATCTACTGAATCAGAAATACTGAAGATAAGACCTGACCATCTGCATTTTAACAAATCCTGCAGGTAATTTTAATATATGCTATAGTTGAAGTGTCACTGTACAATAAAGTTCTATACTACATACCTCAAATATAATAATAATATACACAGTCAACTGATTACAAATAACTACAGGCTGGAAAACTATTTTATTAAGTAAAATCTGATGCATACACATAAGCTACTTTTAAAAACTATGTATAAGCAGCCCTAAACTTACAAATGAGATTTGTTAAAAAAGTTTAACTAAAGCTGGAAATCGTGGTGCATCTCAGTTTTCCCAGCATTCTATGAAATTGAAGCAAGAAGACTGCAAGTTCAGGCAAAGTCTGGGCAACTTAGTGACTCAGTCAGACTTTGTCTCAAAATTTAAAAATAAAGGGACAGAGATGTAGCTCAGTGGAAAAGCCCTGGGTTGGATTCCTGGGTTCAAATACACCCCCTCCAAAGGCAGTTTAATTACAAAGACTTTTTTTTTTTTTTTTTTTGAGACAGGGTCTCGCTTTGTAGTTCAGTCTGGCCCTGAGCACAGCCTCAAACTCACATCACAGAAATCCTCCTGCCTCTGCCTCCCAAGTGCTGGGATTATGACCTGAGCCACCACACCCATCGCTGTGGTGTGTGGTACTGATTGCATATGGTTTACCCGGAGATCAAACCCGGGCCCTTGTGCTTGCAAGACAAGCACCAGAACCACTGAGCTAAATCCCCGGTCCTTACAAAGACATTATTTGGAACTAAGGTAATATTCACCTTTTAGGAGCAATTTGAGAAATCCCAGTTGAATTCCAAACTAGGCCAACAAAAGCCTTTTAAACTCACAAACACAGACCACAAAAATGGTCATAGTAAAATATTCCTACAGGGCAGGCATGGTCATGCACACCTGTAATCCCAGAACTTGGGAGACAGATGCAGGAGGACTGTTGTGAGTTCAAGGTTAGCCTGGGCTACATAGTGAATTCACAGCCAGCCTGAACTGCAAAGGGAGATCCTGCCTCAAAAAACAAAACATACAAAATTCTATGGAGAAAAATGAACAAAATCCTAACCTAGATCATTGAAAAGATTCATTTTTCCAACCACAGTCATGGCGAAAGACAGATTTTTTTCCCCATACATCACGGTTTCGACACTGTTTTTCTCATCATCTGCAAGAATGGAATGGTGTTGGGGTAGGAAGCAGGCATGAATGGGACAAAAAGAGGAAGGCTGCACTTTGAAACAAGAAGGGGAAGTGTGGAAGCTCTAGCAACTATGTATCTTGGAAAGAGTGTATATATACACATATGTACATAAGATTTCTAGTTTGGTCTCCTGCTTAAAAATTTATGATACCTGTAGCCAAAGAATTCCATAAAAAGAGATCTGAACATTAAGATTTTCAACTGAAAAGAACTGCATCAGTTAAAAATATGATGAAAAATGGGCTTCTTACATAATATCAAAGTGTTTCCCCACAAAATACATATTAACAACAAAATGAAAAATAGTAACTTTATAGTGGAGAAATCTGGTAGCAAAGACTTTAGCCAAGTAATCATTTAACATCACTAGTAATGGAACAGACTTACAAAAATGCACTAGGAAAGACACAGATCGCCTTTCTTTCTTGAAGCAGGTACTTTTAATATGACTCATCCTTTTCAGACTATAATTATCCAGATGGCTAAACACTTGTATTTCAGTATTATAAAAATGTATTAAATAGTAAATGATACGCATAGTAATATTTAATTACTTCACAAGTTTCCTTAAAGTGCATTTTCAAAATACAAATTTCTGAGCATTAAGAACAATTTACTAGCTAAGTATTAAAAGCCAAGTCAAATATTTCAGGTGCCAAGGAATTTATTCATATATAAGAGCTATGAATTTTTCTAAAGTTACTACTGTCTAAAATTAAAATCAAATGTAACCAACAAACAATAGCACTTAAACTTGTGTTTCTAATAATTTCTAGATATTCTTTTGGCTGTTTGGCTTTATAACAAAAGAAATAATAATAATTATTATTGTTGTCCAGGCTAGCCTCAAATTTGCAATCTTCCTGACTGGCTCCCAAGCCATGGGATTGCTGGGGTGGACTACCATGTCCAACAAGAAATTATGTATCCTTTTCAGCTGTAAGGCCTTGGATTAGGCAGATTTCTTTGTACAAAAAGAAAACTGGAAAAGAAACAGTTAAATTGGAATTTATCAGAAAAAAAATTTTTTTTTCCTTTTCAAAAGAAGAATTAAAATGAAAAGACAAACAAGATCCAGAAAAACAACTTCAAAAGCACATATCTGAAAAAGGCCTTAAACCCACCACATATAGAGAACACTTAGAACTCAATAATGAAAAGACAACCCAATTTGAAAAAAAAGCAAGAGGTATAAACAGATACTTCACTAAAGATAATTACAAATGGCAAATAAGCACATGAAAATATGATCAATATGACTACTCACCAGAGACAAAAATAACACAGAGAACACAACATACTTAAAAGAACAACATGTATACTCAATAGAACAATATAAGAGAGTAAAATACCAAGTGTGATAAGGATATGGAACAACTAGAAGTCTCATACAATTACTTTTGGGAATGCAAAATGGCATACAAGCTTTGGAGCAGTTTGCCAATTTTATATTAAGTTGAAGATATACTTACTTATGTAACCCAGCAATCCCATTCTTGGGGACACAAAAACATATGCCTCCCAAAAAGCATGCACAAGACATTCAAAGCAGCTTTATTTATAACAACCCCAATTAGAAACACACTGAAGATGCCCACAAACTGATAAATAAACACATACTGGTATATCTACATAAGAGCAAAAGAAACTACTGACATATGTAACTCAAACAGACCTCAAAAGCACTATGACAGAAAAAAGTATATATAATTCCACTTATGTAAAGTTATAGAAAAAGCAATACCATAATGACAGCCTATCAGAGCAAGGGAAGAAGAAAACTGTCTGTAAGGTGGAGAGAGGGACTTATAGGAAATGAAAATATTCCAGTGATTATTTGTCGTGACTGTGGTAGACATACAACAATACAATCTGTCAAAACTCATCAAATTTAACAATTAAGATCAGAGAAGTTTATCATTAAATTATACCTCAAAGCTAAATTTAAAAATTAAAACAAGCATAGAGGTCTGGGGTCATTATTTGAACAGAATACAAAGGGAGCTTCTAAGTTCCTGGTACTATCGTATTTCTTTGTATGAGTGGTAGACAATTGGATGTTCAGTTTGGGAAAGGTCATTAACCTATACAGTCCAGTTTATGATTCATGTATTTATGTGTGTATGTCTCTGTGTGTACAGTTAGGATTTAGAATACATACATGATATAGTCACAAGATACATATATGGTTAGGACACAGTGAACTTCATACAGACCTTACTCAACTTTTCTTATTCCTAGACATCCTGATAAATATAAGTACTCAGAACTTTTCATTTCCAAGTTTAGCTTTCCATTAGAAGAATTTTACTAACCTCTTTCATAAATGACTTGCCTATGCGCACCACTTTTGCAAATAAAATAGGATCATGAGAAAGGTGAGGACCGAGGTAACAGAACATATTGAACACATCCCTCCTCAAATCTTCAAAGCTCTCTGCTTGCTTTGGTGCTCTCTTGTTTTGCAAAGCATTAACAGGTAAGCCTTTAGCACCTTTAGGAACACCAACTCTATGAAAAGAATTAAAATTTATAAATCCATTATATACTATATATTAACGATATCATTTAAAACCACCACATTTTAAATCACAAAATCAGTTTGATCAGTAAGTGAATGGTTTCTTGCTCACATTTGCTTTGTTTTGGTACCAGGATCAAATTCAGGACCTTGAGCTTGCGAGGCAGGTACCAGAACCACTGAGCTAAATTCCTGGCCCTCACATTTGCTTTCTGTATTTCAACTATGTCTAATATAACAAATAGTTCTTAAATGGTAGAAAAACAAAAATATTTATTAGTAACAAAATCAGAGTTCAGAATAGAATGTTTCAAATTAACAGATTTTTTTTAAAAAAAGATACCAGAGAAATGTAATATTTGACATATATCACATGAATTTTAGTCAAACTTGGTTAGCATCAAGAATTTGGACATAGGGAGAGGGAAAAAGGGGTACACTTCAGATATTCCTGAAGATGAAACAGAAAAATATAAATATAGCAATACTTATCCAAGTAAATAAAACACTTCTCTATTGGTGTTCCATTGCTTAGACTAACAAGTGAAGTGATAGGAGGGAAAGTGAGAGCATAATGAAAGACGGTCATATTAAAAACAGTAACATGGGGGAAAAAAAAATAAGAGCAGCATGCCCAGAGTTCTTGTCTACTGAGCAGGTGTTCCACTATGGAGTCAGAGGGGTCACACTCCGACAAGAAGCCTTCATGGCCCACAGTCCAGGTAACAATGAAGGCAGCGATCATTAGCTGTGCACAAATCACAAGCCTGGAGCTTTTGAAGTCAGCTCTAATCTGTGTGGATGAAGCCAGAGCTGTTGCCAATACTGCGCCTCAGTACCTTGCAAGAAGGATCAGAACTACAGGAAAGGATGACACAGTAACTACAGCTGATGAGAGAGGCTATACTAGTAATTTCCTGAACAGCAGCTTATATCCCAGGAGAGATAAGGTAGACTATGGCAGTGTCCTCCCTCAAATCCACTAAACACAAAATAGAGGAATATCACACTAAGTAAAAACCTCAGGGATTATCTATTTCACTAAAAAAGAGGGAAAGTCAAAAACAGAAAGCTTTTTGGGCCGGGGATTTAGCTCAGTGGTTCTGGCGCCTGCCTTGCAAGTGCAAGGGCCAGGGTTCGATGGC
This sequence comes from Petromus typicus, assembly GCA_004026965.1. Lineage (NCBI taxonomy): Eukaryota > Metazoa > Chordata > Mammalia > Rodentia > Petromuridae > Petromus > Petromus typicus. The sequence goes on along the minus strand of PVIR01001466.1, from coordinate 85,944 downwards.
CCCCGTAACCACATATAGCAAGGCTGGACATGCAGATTCACATCCACCAGCAATCAGAACCACATACTACAGTGCTGGGCGTGGTGGCTCACGCCTGTAATCCCAGCACTTGGTTGGCAGAGGCAGAAGGACTGCTGTGAGTTTGAGGCTGAGCTCGGGGCCAGCCTGAACTACAAAAGTGAGAACCTGTCTCAAAAAAAAAAAAAAACAAGAGTTTTCCCTCTCAATGGAACAAATCTAACCTATACTTTTCAAAACACAAATTGGAAAATAAGTCGCTAATATATATCAGCTACTCTCTGAATACTCATCTTGCTAGAATCCACATTAAAATACATGAATGATTTAAAGAGAAAAGGAAAATATGCAGATTTTTCTTTTAAAAAGTAGTCCTAAACTACTTCAATGTAAGTACACATCAACATACCTTCGGTAAAGAGGCTCAATAGTGATATGAATGAGCCTGCAAATAGCAAGGGCTATCAGTTTATGTGAAGCTGCATAGTATGGAGGCATCTGATCCATAATGTTTTGTGCATGCTGCCAATCACCAATCTTTAACAACGCTTCCAACAAACCAAGTTTTTGGTTGTCAGGTGGCTAAAAATGAACAAGCACAATAAAGATATTTAGAATACTGACATCAAGTTATCTTAAAACTTTCACTTTAAAAATTGAGCTAAACACAAATACAGCATATCAAAAATATTTGCCACCCTTGGGAAACTAAACAGCATTTTCCTGAATTTTCAGTCACTGTAAAATAAAAATTGGATCTGTTTTATCATTTAGCTGATATAAGCATTACAATTAATTTGGAATTAAGTATTAGTTAATATTATATTGTATCAAAGGAACTAGAATTCATTTATCTGAGAATCCCTTTAGTTGAGGGACACTGATATTTAGAGCAAAAGTACAATTAATATACTTTGATTTTCTGCAGACTACATTTTGAAATTTGTATTAAAAATATGGCATCCTTTTTGGAGGGGGTGCCACTAAGATTAAAAATGAAATCACATTTGCAAAATGAGCATTTCCCGAATCAGGTTCTTACACAAATTTAGGAATTATGTTTAGGAAATTATGGAAACATAACTGATAGTGTTAATTATCATATAACACATAATCATAAATTTAAAAAGCAATGTAAGTTCACTACAATAAATTTTATACCTTTTCTACTTTCTCCTCTTCTTTTTCCTTTTCTTTTTCTCGCTCATCAAATTTTTCAGAAGATAATACAACCATTGTAAGTTTTCTAACAATTTGTTTAGCTTCCACAATTTCTCGTTTGTATTCATCCATAATGCAATTATCAACTGGAAGAAGCTAAAAAAGTTCATTAAAATTTCATGAAATAGCTAATGCCAGCTATATACTCATATAAAAAGCTAACAGTACCTATTCTCATTTGATAAACTATAAATAAGAAGCCTAGCCAATTTATGATGATTTCTCTTCTAAACTAAGTCTCAGAATTTGACAGGGTTAAATATTATTCAAATAATATATTAATATTAATAATATTATTATATATACTATATCATATAATGTATTAATATATTAATATTATTATAATATTTAATATTAATTTTAATGTTATGCGGTTTAAAATTTTACTCATTCTTTTCAATTGTAAGATGTTAATTCAAATGTATGATGTAAAATGTCTAATTTCAAGATTGTTTTTCTCATGTCTGTCAGAAGATGTCTGAGAGTGAAGAGGTATGCTGATATAATACTCTTCGTCCTAAATGCAGATGTTTTATATGATAATGAAATATATTCTTGATTTATTTGATCTAATTGTTCTTAAGTATTGGTAGGTAAAACATATGATTTTAATTGTTGCATTTTATACACTAAATGGAAACTTTTCTTTTGTCTAACGGACAAAGTGAATGCTTCTTATAGTTATCTCAGTTTCTCCTTCTGTGTATTCTGACAATAGTATATTTTTGGGTGCATGTGAAACTAAAACTGTTTTGTCTTCCTAGTGAATACAATTTTACTATTACAAAGTGGCCCCCATCACATTTTTGCCAGAACTTCTCTTTTGCCTAACAATTTTAATTTTTCTGGTACACTTTCCTTACTCTTTCAATTTGAACATTTCTATATTCTTGGATTTCACATGTATCTAACATAAATTATCAGCCAATTTTTATATCCCATCTGACAACCTTTGTCATCTTAATAGAAACATATGGCCTGCCTGCATTTACTGTTGAACTCAGACATAATCAACACTAAATTTACTACCATTTAAAATTTTTCATTTGTTATACCAGATTGCCTACATTTTCAAATTCTCCTTTGTCTGATCAATTCTGCATACTCTTAGTTTGTTTTATTACGTCTCTTCGTTAAATACTGAATGGTTGTCTCAGACAAAGAAATAAAAACAGATTCCAGGTTATGTGCACTGAGTCTTTCCAACGGTTTAGTCCCAACTTACTGTTTCAACTTCACTTCCCCTATCTACCACACAGAGTCAAACCCCCCCTGAGAGTCTTGGTTTCCCCTAACAGAATAGTGAAATCTCTTCAAACCCTTTACCTCTATACTAACTTAATTTTACCTACAAAGCTTTCCAGTATCAAAACCTGGACGACTCCTGCTCACCTAGCAAGATTCCAGTTCAACACCACTATTTGGAAAGTATTTCAAAATCCAACACATGACATTATCTACTCTGAGCTCCCATGGAATTTTGTAAATACCTCTAAGAGCACACTTACTATACAATACTATTTTTCTTATTAGAATATGGCTGCTTTCATGGTAGAAACCAAATTTTTTTCAACTCTATACCCAGATGAGCAAGGAAGTTATAAAGCAATTTCAAAGGCAGCAGAGATAATGTCAGCTTTAGACAGGTTTATTTTAAGGTGACAGATACTCTGATATAAAACCTAATATAATTTATACACTGAACGCTTAAGATTTTTCAAATTGACAGCTAAATTGTTGCTGGTCTAAAGGTTATCTATCACAGTCACAAACTCTTCTAAATCCTAGATTGAGCAATATAAGCACAATACTAGTGATCTGCTCCACAATAAAAACACAAGTACTTTTAAGATAGACTAAAAATAAAAATGCACTAACAAAGTTTATTACTCATCTTGAATATCTAAGATTAACACTGTCGAGAAAAGGAAGAAATACCTGTACAACCCCATATTTTCCATGATTTATATAAGAGAGAGGCCTACAACTATACTGGTTAAAAACTTGTCATTTCTCCCCATGAGACATGTCTTGATGATGACTGAAAGAATCTGAAATTCATATCTTATCTTAACTTCTGTAAAGGTGACCAAAAGGTATTTGATTTCCATAATTTGTCAACAAAAACAATAAAAATCATTTACTTTATCAAGTAAACAGAAAGTATTAATGTATTATGGCTTTAAGAAATAAGACTTGAGGGCCAGGGATTTAGCTCTGTGGTTCTGGCGCCTGTCTTGCAAGCCCGGGCAAGCCTAAGGGCCCAGAGTTCGATTCCCCAGGTAACCACATACTATACTGGGCGTGGAGGCTCACACCCAGCAGCAAGCAGTATCACATAACCACAGTGCTGGGCATGGTGGCTCACGTCTGTGCCTGTCATCCCAGCACTTGGGAGGCAGAGAGGCAGGAGGATTGCTGTAAGTTCAAGGCCAGGCTGAACTACAAAGGAGACCGTTTCATTCATAGATAGATGGACAGACAGACGGACAGAGACTTGAGAGCTAGAAACAAACTTGCAGCACATGACTGCCTACTCCTCTGCCCCACCCTTGAATTAGATGAGCAAATATTCCACGCAGCCCACTTGACTTACATGTACATAAAGATCATCTAAATCAATAAGATTAAATTGCAGAAGTACTGCTGCAACTCTGTATAAAGAGGATGGAGTTTCGCCATTTGGGTCCTTTAAAAACAAAAGAAAAGTTTCCATTTAGTGTATAAAATGCAACTAAAATCATATGTTTTACCTACCAATACTTAAGAACAATTAGATCAAATAAATCAAGAATATATTTCATTATCATACAAAACATCTGCATTTAGGACGAAAAGTATTATATCAGCATACCTCTTCACTCTCAAACATCTTCTGACAGACATGAGAAAAACAATCTTGAAATTAGACATATTTTACATCATACATTTGAATTAACATCTTACAATTGAAAAGAATAAGTAAAATTTTTAACCGCATGACATTTGCCGGTGTTTCTGTTAGTATGCCTGTTTTCTTAACTTGCTTTTTCAAGTATGTCTCTTGATGGTTAGGCAGACAGACAAGACTGGCAAATCTAGAAGTGTAGAACTATCAGTTTGATTTCCACTTTCTCCTTATACTTTTACTTCTTGAATTCTTTACTAAGCATTATCTGCGTATCTTCTTCTCCTACAAAACAGGAGTCTATACATACTATATAAATGTAAGTCAATGTTTTAAAATAGAGAATGTTAAAGTCAATTCCAAACCAGTGATGAGGATCATACACTAGAAACAAGGATCTTTTAAATGACAGTAATTTTTTAAAGCAATTTTTAAACCGCTGGGTTCAGAAGACTCTAAAAATGTGAACTGGCAATAAGAAGTCAAATGTAAATAAACAGCAAACACTGACCACACACCAAGTCTGTACTCTACTTTGCGCTGACAATCAAACCTTCGTAGGTAAAGTACCTTCCAACATTACGATGGGTACTGTGAACATAAAAAATGAAGCTACCCAAACAATATGTATCATTTAAAAAATACTATACCTCCTTATTTAAGACTTTCAACAATATCTGAATCTAAATGTTTATAAATAGTTATAAAGGATCAAATATTTTCTAATAAAAACAAATGGTAGTCAGGGTTTTAGAGCAAACTCACAAAAACTTCCTTAACTTATTAACAACCTCTCTTCTACTACCCAACCCAAACAGAATATACCAGGATACCAGGATACTATTATTCCCTTCATTTTTACTCTTACGGGTTGAACATCTGCTCCCATATTCCCCAGAATCCCTGTTCTGTTTTATTCATCCTTCCATATCCTTGAAACATTTTCATGGAATCCTCTGAAATGCATAAACTCTGCTCAGCAAAACTCCACATATCCTGACCTCTTTTTCCAAAGATTCCTTTTACCCTGGTACTTAACAGAACTTAGCACCCTTCACTCTGACTCACTATCAACTCTTTGCAGGTTCCACTTGCGTTTTAATTTAAGGTTTGTGTTTTCGTCTTAAGATGCTGTGTCACTATGCTACCCAGGCTAGTCTTGAATTCCTAGGCTTACATGATCATCACACCTCAGCTTCCAGAGTAGCTGAGACTACAGGCACATGCTACCAAGCTTAAGCTAACTCCTTTCTTAAATTTGGAGGTTTTCATATACATTTAACTACTCCTTCCACCATGCTGGCCTTGAACTCTTTTCTATCTTCCAAATATCTTCTCTTTTACCTTATCCTAGCTACTCACACCATATTCTAAACCTTAATATCACCAGTATCTATAACCTTCTCCATGATGCCAATCATATATTCAGCCTCAAGTAGAGCCTAAATTCTACTGGCCAATTATACTTTGTCTCATCCATGCACTCACTACTTCCTCTAATCTCCAATATTCCCCCATGATGATTTGGCTTTCCATTTCAGTGAGAAAATTAAATCAATTTGCCTTCTATAAAATACCACAACTGTACCCTAACTTCTCACCAGCCATTACAGACAAGTGAACTCTCTCTGGTCCTTTATAAAGTCAGCCACCTACTTAAGCATTAACCCTTTTCTCTCTTATTCAAGAATACAAGCCAATAATTCTCTCCATTCTTTTACATCATCATTTCCCTTCTGCTCGATCATTCCAATCAGTATACAAAAGTATTCTCTCATCTTTACAAAAAAATCCTTTCTCTTCAGTTCACTTCTCCCACCATCTACCATTCCACTGTCTGCAATCCTCTGTACCTGCTTCAGAGTTGTCAATTCTATCTCCAATTCTATTCTTCCCATTTCCCTTAATAAAACCTAACTCCATCAAAATAGCCAGTTTTTATGTCTGTGATGGTTAACCCAATAGCAATGTTCAGTCCTTAAAGGACCTACGAGAAGTATTAGACAGATTTAATCATTTCTGCCTCCATTTACCTTCTAAAATAACACATACTGTTTCCCTCACCTAACATACTGCTCCTTTTCTAAATTCCTGCTAGTCCCTCTTCTCCTCTCAAAGCCCTTAGCACTGAAATATCCTACAGCTCAGTCTTCAATTCTCTTCTATCTCTCTATATTCAACCTTTGGTGATTTCATCTAGTATGGCAACTTTGAGCGGTATCCACATGTTTCAATATACCTATTTTAATTTCTAGTCCAGTCCTTGTTCTTGAACATCAGATTTATGTATCTATTTATTCAGTTCTAGGTATTTACCAGATCCATGTATTGGTTACTTATACTTGGATATCTAACTGATTTCTCAAGCTTAACATCAACAACTGATTTCTGCATTTCTACCTCCAATAATCCAAATCTATTCTACCTGGAATTTCTCTTATCTCAGCTAATGACAAGTACATCTTTTTAGCTCAGTAAAAAAAAAAAAAAAAGAAAAAACTGATTAACTCCATTTTCCCATACCCTATATCCAGTGCATCAGCAATCTCACCTTCAAAATATATTCACAATCTGAACAATTTTCACTGATACAACAATTCAGTGGATCTTTTAAAAACTACAATCAACACAAACATATGCATGCATGTTCATATTTTGTATTTTTCTTTCTCTCTCCCGCACCTCCACACTCCTGGAGATTGCTACTGAAGCAACTCTTTCCCCAATAAACTGATTATTGGGAAAATATTAAAGCACTTTTCCTAATTTTCTAATAAGAATTGTATCCCAAGGAAACTGAATGGCCTGAGCTAATAATCAGCAACTCTTCTTACTTCAAGAACAACAGCCAAAGAAAGTGGAGGGCATGATAAAGTTAGTAAACCAAGAATTTAGGGCTCGTAAGGCAATAAATGGCTCAAGCAAAGACTACCCATGCACTTAGGTATGAAAGTATCAACTTGCATATACCTTGAAATGGGGGAGAAGAGAGTCTGCTATATAACAGAAGGCTCACACTGTTGGTGATACATTTAAAAACAGACATCAGACCTATATCATAACCTCCGAAAATATTTTTGTTAAATATTTTCCTGAATATAATCAAGCCTTTAGACCTAATTTCATATGTAAAAAGAAATATAGGTGCAAAGAACAAATTAAATCAACCATGAAAAGGCAATCATATAAATCCAAATTGAGTCTTTCAGGGAATGGTCTCATCAACAATTCAACACAAGTGGAAGGGAAAATTCTAAATAAAAAGAGACTGAAAAATCTTGACCATCAAATGCAATATATGGCTGTTGGTTCATTATCTGAACGAATTAGTCATAAATGCATTCTGAGGACAACCTGGAAAATCTAAATAGAGTTTCATTTTATTATAATGACAGTAATCTCATCAGATATGAAATCGGCATTCTGGTTATATAGAAAATATCCTTTAGGGCTGGGAGTTTAGCGCTGTAGAGCCGCACCGGTCTCACAAAGTTCTGAATTCAATCTTCAGTACCAAAACAAAGTAGAAATAACATTATTATGAAAGAAACTTTCATTGTTCACTGTAACATAAATACATTATTTCAAAAAAGCATGGCCAGGGATTTAGCTCAGTGGTTGCCTGCCTCACAAGTGCAAGGTCACAAGTTTAATCCCCAGTACAAAAAAAAAAAGAGAGAGAGAGAGAGAGAGAGAAGAATGTCTTTCAAACAGTGTAAGTACTTAATTTGAAATTAAAAACAATTTGGGGGTTGAGGATTTAGCTCAGTGGTTTCAGAGCCTGCCTCGCAAGCACAAGGTTCTGAGTTCGACCCTCGATACCAAAAAAAAAAAAAAAAAAAACCACAGCAACATATTAATAAACTTAATTCTCGGTGATGAAGATATAGGCATACATTAGTCACTTTTCTTTTTATAGTGGACCCTTGACTTACGTTATGAACTCAATTTGTTCATAAGGGCTGGCTGTAATTCAAGTTGGTCAACTGAAGACTCAGTTTTCTCTACACAGCCTTCAAAGTCTCTTTCCTATATTCAGGCAGATCTCAGTGTCCTTAGAGACATTTGCCAAGGATTTCTCAATTAACTCCCCACAGGGAAGGATGTTGTAATGCTCCTTCCAGAGTTCCATAGGGGTTAAATCTGTATCTGAGACCATCTGCACAAACGGCTGGCATTCAGGTTATAACTCAAGACTTTATAAGGTAAAACTAAAATTCTGGTCATAATACAAATTGTTCATATGTCAGGATGGTCATAACTCGAGAGTCCACTGTACTTGAAAATATTCACAATAAAACAAAAAGAGAGAAAATGAAAAATCTAATTTATATCACACTACTCGCCTACTCCAAACCCTCCTCTGGCTTTACTCAGTATTCTTGCCAAACACCTAAGAACTTGCACTGGCTCTCTGTGACTTAGTCCCTCTCATCTCTGACTTCATCTCCACTGCCTTCCCCCTGAATCACCTTCATCCAGCCATACTGGTCTCCTCCATAGGGTTCTTCAACACATAAGGCACACTCACATCTCTGAGAAACAAAACTATTAACTTTGCCTGTAGGCTCTTCCCCAGGTATTTACACAACGTATACACTTCATGCATTTGCTTAAATCTCACCTTTTCAATTAGGTCTACTTACTATCCTATTTAAAATTGTAATCTATGACTTCAGCACTCCTGATCTTCCTTATCTTGCTCTTTATTTTTTCCTCAGTTTGTGGATTACTCTCTAACATAAACATAATTTACTTAAAACAGAAGCATTAGGAAACCAAGAATTTCTGTTTATGAATGTAACCCCAGTGCCTAGAATAATCCCTTGCACATAAGGGTGTTGAGACATTTCTTATATGAATGAATTTGGTTATATACAGTAGGGTGTAACATGGTACCATTATTAGTACTGTGTCCAAAAATCAAGGGGTTTAAAACATAGTTTAAAACCATGATCTCCTCTTCTTCCTCTCTTGTGGCAAGACAACTTCAGTCAAGTTTATCTTCTGGCACCCTTACACTTTCTAGTATTTCCTTCTTCCTGTTCTTTGTACTGTTCTTTGTATTTTTGCTGGCCCTCTATTGTAGCAAGCTCTGTTAGAGAAATAAAGATATGCCTACTCTACTTTTCAAAATAGTAATGTGCTTTTAAAACTATTTACATGTCTCACCCGACCAAGTCAAAACATTCAAAATAGCTGAGCACAGGTTGATATTAGAATAAAATCACTCTCATCAACATTATAGTAGGAATATTTAGCTCTGCCTAAAAGTATTACCACTAAGGGGAAAAAGAATCCCATTAATTCATACAATTCCCCATTGGTCAAAATATGGACTAGAATAAAAAGGAATAAATATTTTCAGGCAGCAATGAGAAAAGGTGATAGCCAAAAGACAAGGGACCAATATACAGGTTGATCATATATGCTAGTTCTTTTCATAATACCACATCCTGAAACAGTTACTGTTTTTCATAGCTTTCCTTACTTTCCCTCCAAGACTACAAATTAAGGTCTCTGACATTTCTTCCCCTATACTTAATAGCCCTTAAGACTATATAGTCTGGGGCCAGGGATGTAACTCATTGGTCCCGCGCATGCCTGGCAAGCACAAGTTCCTCAGTTCAATCCCCAGTACTGGGGAAAAAAAAAAAAAAGACTGCATATTCTTATAATGACAAGATGGCTCTGGCAACGGACACAAGAGAATGAGATTACACAGAGCAATATGAAATGTGCTCCTTCCATTAACAGCTTATTTCCACATCAAATATTTTTGAATGGTTTTTGTATAACAAAAATGCTCATTATCTATCCAAAAAAAAGATCAAATATTAGCAAATGCCTCACTCCAGATATATTTTAATCCAGCTCAAAAGTTTCATTCTACGGTTTATTTTCATATCAAGATTTTTAATTCTAAGGGCCGGGGATTTATCTCAGTGGTTCTGGCACCTGTCTTGCAAGCGCAAGGGCCCGGGGTTCAATTCCCCAGCAACCACATACACTACTGGGTGTGGAGACTCACGCCCAGCAGCAATCAGTACCACATACCACAGTGCCGGGTGCGGTGGCTCACGCCTGTAATCTCAACACTCAGGAGGCAGAGGCAGGAGGATTGCTGTGATGTGAGTTTGAGGCTGAGCTCCGGGCCAGCCTGAACTACAAAGCGAGACTCTGTCTCAAAAAAAAAAAGATTTTTAATTCTAAAACTAAAAATTCATCTAATATGGTACTACAGAGTAGGTCATCATTATGTGCTGTGCTATGTTCTAAATTCCACTGTATCCAAAGCCCTAACTTACATTCTAATTCATCATGCCCCAAGTTAAATTTTGGATAACTTTTCACTTCAGCAGTAGGCTTCACTGGTCTTAAACCCAAAGAAATCATGTTATCTCTTAAAATGTGATAAAATATAGTACTTGAACCTATTGCTCCAAATCATTGGTGAATCTGTGGCATATATGCTTGTACCACTGAAACCTCTAAAGGTTCTACACCACTGTCCTATGTTACGAGTTGCCTTTCAGGCTGCTGGTAGGACAAGGAACAAGTGCCACTGCTAATTTTTGGGCAAAGGCATAATATCACTCTTGCCTTAAAAAGTATTCAAGGTGACTTGTATGGGCTTAAAAGCTATATATATATTTTTTTTCTCCTGGTTCCGGGATCGAACTCAAAACCTTTCACTTACCAGGCAGTCAGAGTGCCACTGAGCTATATCATTTGAGAACCCAAAAAAATTTCTCTGATGATTCTGAACTATAGCTCCAAGAATACAGAGACAGGCATTCCTCTTCACCAGAGGACCATCAGTACCCAAAAGAGCAATGGGATATCATAAACATTTAATCAATGAGTACTTCTTAACCAGCTGATTCTGCCAGGCAAGTAGACAAATTAACAAAGTCATATCAAAAGGACAACGGAGACTTTTATTACATTTTCCATGCAACCATGTCTATAACACAGCACTTATTTCCAATTAGTGAACATATTCTATGGCAAAGCAGTAAACTAATCCACAGAAATTAGAACACAGCCTGCCCTAAATGGCTTACAATCTCACAAAAAAAGATAAGCTCAATTTATTCTAATATAATGTGGCTAAGTGTTAGAAATGTGTGTCAAGTTTTATGAGACTGTAAGAATTGACTGAATCTACACAGGTGAAGTGTCATCTAGGATATTACAGAGCAAGTAGCACTAGATCTTAAAGAATAAATAGGAGTTCATGAGATGAGGAAAAGAGAAGTGAGAGGGTTAAGCAAGAATAGTTTTCTAGGTATAAGGAACTACATGAACAAAGGTCCATAACAAAGTCTGCACCTAAATTCAGGAAACAGTCATCTGATCTAACTAGATTAAGCTAAGAAAAAAAAATTTAAAGATAAGGCTGGGGAAAAATGAACAGTGCTGGATTATAAAGAGCCTTTTCTGTCACTTGCTGAAGTTTGAATTTCATCCTACCAGCAAAGATTTTTGAACAGTGAACTGCCTCAATCAAATCTCTTTTACAAAGTAATATTAGTAATAATTTCATAATATAAAAGATGGATTGAAAGAGAAATAATCAGAGGCATAGAATAGCTTCACAGCAATCATGACTGTATGAAAAAATGAGGTAACATATGCCTCAAGTATTTATTCAAATCCATAAAAAATTCCAATAGTCACTGTCTATACAATAAAAGCCTAACTAATGGCACAATAGTCAAGTCCCATGACAATCTAAAATTAACCTTCTTTTCCAAAGTCATTTTCTATCTTCTCTTTTCCCATTTTATAATCCAGACACAGTGGACTATGGACCATTCCTTCAATAAGTTATGTATACTCACACCACTAAGTCTTTATCCTCACGCTGTTTATTACACCTGCATAGACTCTCAAAGAACTTCTACTCATCCTTCAAGAATCAGGTTTACAAAGAATTTTATCTATGAAGTCTTCACTGATTCTATCTCTTAAGACAAAATTTAATTATACATTCCTCTAGACTTTCATATCACATCATTTATACTTCTAGTATAGCACTTAACACATCATTAGTTCTCCAAGTATCTATCTATTTGCTCTGGTAGAATGAGCTGAAACCAATCATTATTAAATAAAACTCAAATTAAATTATACACATAAAAGTATGATGTTAACCTATATATACAGATATACATGTTTTTACCTGGTAAAACTTGAATTTGAACCCAAGAATATGACACAGTGTTTGCGGTTCACACATACTCATGTAAGATTCTAATAAAGATATAAAGAAGTCATCGTGCTCTGGCCTGCATTCAAACACTTCTAAAATGACATCCAAAACTCTATTGGGATCCAGATTAAAGCATCCTGTAACAGATGAGATATACACAAATTCAAAAGTGATTATATGTCATTTCTAGTAAAGCCAATAACTTTCAGGGACAACTTATATAGCAAAATAAAAATGTTTTTAAAAACAAATTAAAAGTTTGTTTTCCCTTGTTCAGAGGGAAATCTTTGTAACTTTCAAGATCTTTAAAAAAAATAACACTCTATATATTTTACAGACGAGAATGTAACCTATCCAAGATCGCAAGACGGGTTAATGACAGGCCTGGGGTTGGAGCCCAAAACCTGCGACTCTAGTCAACTAATGTTCTTCTATGCCACACTTGTCTCACCAGTCCATGATTACTCAGGCTAGTGAAAGAGATCCATATGATTAACTCTCAGCAAAATATGAAAATCAAGCAATGCATTTTACACATTAAACAACTAAAGGGCTTTTAAAAAATATTTTAAGCAAAAATATCTGGAGTGTTGATATAAAAATGAAAAGTTCAGGTTGAAGAAATTGGAACATCACTTATAGAATCATTTTTAGCTTATCTTATATACACAACAGAGCTATAAATAAAACTATCAATGATGTATATTTATAGTTTTTGACAGGAAAAACGGTATGCTACTGATTATAAAGAGATCAGAGAATACCAACAGAATTGGGGACATGACAAAAGAACAGATGACAATCAGAGAAGGAAAAAACAACCTAGATAGAGGAGGAAAAGAAAAACACAATGACTAGTGTTTATGGCTATTTATCCATGCAAACCTCCTAGGGTAAACTAAAAAGGGGCAAATAGACATGGACTAATAAACATCACTATACCTTTAATACGTTATTAATTCTATATGCATTCAACTTCAGCTGTTAATATATTATAGTGTAGTCACGTCATATGTACATTATGCTGAGAATCTAATCATTTCCATACAATAAAAATTAACTTAAATAATATAGGCAATTCTATGCACCATTCCTCTTAAAACATGATCTCATACCAGGTATGAGGATGAGATACCTACTAGCTCCTCAGTTTACTTCAGTTCTTAAATTGCATCAAGTTAAATGATATTCTAATATTTAAATTATATTCTTCATTAGACATAGCCTCTAAATGCAAGCTAATACTTTACTGGCAAGCAAATAAACACTGCTTTCTTCTAATGCTAGGGAAAAAAAGAACCACTATATTCAACTTAGGAAGGTATGTGTAGTATAAACACATGTTTCTTACAGATAAATTAGGAGGTTTTTTTTGAGCCAGGGTCTTGCTATACACATTGATCTTGAACTCAATAACTCACTATGCAGCCCAGGCTGCCCTCAAACTCCCAGCAATCTTTTCATCTCAGCTCCTCCAGTGCTAGGATTACAGATGTGCACCACCACCCTTAGCAAGAAAATTTTTATATCACCTGTTCCTACTTGAACCCTTTAATAAGGTATCTTCAGAGCTACTCCCATTAAGTCCCCATTTACTTATATGAAATGCCATAAAACTTATGTCTGGTTCATAATAATTTAGCAATCACTTAGTAAACACAATAGTCAATATAAACATACTCCCCTTTTTATGCAATCTATTCTTAACATATTTTCTTCCATTTTTCATAATAAGAAAAAGGAGTAGTGCAGTAATCTTATCTTGAAAAAGAGCTCCAAATTTTCACAAATTTTTCAAAAAGATGTTTTCCTCAAGTTCTACGGGAAAAATAATCCTAAATATTTTACCTTCCATTGTATCTCCACAAAGTAAGGCCTGTGAATATAAAACTGACTCCAAAATAGCAACATGAATCCTTAAATGGGGGTATGAAAAGTGGTATTAATTACTTTGCAAAACTAGCGTTTTCTTTTAAAGTTAAATTTAGACTTCATATGACTCAGTCATTCTATTCTTTGGCATTTACCCAAGAGAAACAAATGTCTATGTTGATATAAACACTTGTACACAAATATTTATAACAGCTTTATTTGTAATAGGAAACATTCTCAAATCTCCATCAACATATGAATGGATAAGTTTAGCATGTACAGTGGAACACTACTGCACAATAAAATAGAACTGACCCAGTAAACGATAATGAGATCATCACAAAACAATTATAATAAAATAATAACATTGAGTGAAATAAATCAGACCAAAAAAATGAGTATACATTATATAACTACATCTAAAGAACAATTCTAGAAAAAGCAAACTAACCTACAGTGACAGAAAATAGATCAGTGGTGGCCTAGAAAGGAGGAAAGGGGTAATGAGATGGGGTAATAAAAATGGACAGGAGGAAATTGGAGGAGGTGTGATAAGAATGCACATGATCTCATTTGTGTTGATGTTTCATACAGTATACAAATATGTGCAGCTTACCAAATGTCAATTAGATCGCATAAAGCTACAAAAAAAAAAACTGGTAAAATCAAACTGCTTAAACACTGACAATACATTACGGAAACAGATCTATTAATTCTTTAATTCTACAACTTCTACATTTAATATAAAAATTACTAAGTAGAAATGAATTAATGATCTATTCTATCGTAGAGGACAAAAAAGACAATATAATTTTTTAAAAGTGGATACTTACTAATTACCAATTAGGCTACAAATACCAAACTTGTGAATAGTAATATATTAGCTTTTAAAATTAACTATTAAATTGACATTATTTGAAGTTTACATTTTCAATATGCTAAAACATGAACCACTAACATTTTATTTAAGAGTATTACTTTACTGAAGCTATTCTATTTATATCTTTAAGGTATATCTTAGAAGTAATCTAGAAGAAAAGGTCTATACTTTTATTTATAATAGATATCAACCTTTGTATTTTCAAAAAGAAAAACTTATGAATTGTCTCCTGCTAAGTATCTCAGGTGCTGTTAGTTTAATCAATTCCACGTTATAAGAAAAAATAGTCAAACTGAAGGTTTAGAAACTTATTTTTTATACCTCAAAGCATTAAGTAACAGTAAAGTTATTTCACATATAGTAAGACACTAGTAACAATCAGGAAGCTTGAATGTCAAAAAAAAATTTTTTTTCTAATGGCAGCTGTGACAGAACATAGACTCTTGTGTTCAAGTCTCTCAGAAAGGCTTTTGTCCACTCTGAGCATCAACAGACATGTGATCTTTACAAAGATCATAAGCCTGGCTCCCTACCTCTATTATCACTTACATTAAGGAATGTATACACATGTACACAAGAGTATCAACACAATGCCTTTTGAGAAAGAAACACAAAGCCACTAAAAATTAAGAAATGACAGACCTATTAAGGTCATGGGTTCACTCCATTTAAATAAATATTAAATAACTCCCCACTATGTGCTAGGTTCTTGAGATACAGAGATTAATAAAAGCCTCTTCTGTCCATAGGGAGAATTCATAGTTTTGGATGATACATCTGTGAAGAAATGCACTGAAAAGTAACTGGAGTTTCCCCAAAGATGGACAAATGTTCAATATTTTAAAGCAATTGTAACCAGAAGCAAAAAATACGATTAAACTGTCAGCAGCTGTTTAGGAATAAGGCCAAATTTAAGTTCCTAACATGAAAATAAAGGACCAAGGTAAAACTGTTACCATGACTGAGAAAGATGTATAGCCTGTACATTTCAAAAAAGAAAACAGAATTATAGATTCAATCATATTCATGGAAAATTGGACCTTAGGAGAAAGAACCTTTTGTTTTTACAAAAGGAAATGATTCAAGACCTGGAAAAATTCCCTTAGAAAAGGCTAAAAAGCCAGGCACATCCCTATAATTGCAGCTACTCTATAGGCTAAGGCAACAGAATTCCACTCAGGAAAGGCTAGACAACTTAGACATGTTTTAAAAAAAAATTATAAAGGACGGGGAATATAATTCAGTGGTAGAGTACCAATC
Source organism: Petromus typicus (assembly GCA_004026965.1). Taxonomy (NCBI): domain Eukaryota; kingdom Metazoa; phylum Chordata; class Mammalia; order Rodentia; family Petromuridae; genus Petromus; species Petromus typicus. The sequence goes on along the minus strand of PVIR01001466.1, from coordinate 69,588 downwards.
TAAGTATGTGCAAGGCCCTGGGATTCAATCCCCATTACAAAAGGAAAAAGAAAAGAGGGGAAAAATAAAAAGGGAAAAGACAGTGAACAGAAAGAGAAAGAAACTGCTAATAAAACTCTACACTAGACTATTTCTGGGAAATAGTTTTGCACCTAACAAAAATTAGATTTTCTTAAAAGCCATGCTTTCATATAACTGCAATATTTGTTTTCACAGTAAGTGGTACTTTTGCTAATATACACTCAAGAAACTCCAACATAGGGCCGGGGATTTAGCTCAGTGGTTCCAGAGCCTATCTTGCAAGCTCAAGGACCCAGGTTCAATCTGGTTCAATCCCCTGGTAACCACATCCAACAGTGGGTGTGGAGACTCACCCCAGCAGCAATCAGCACCACATACCACAGTGCCGGGCATGGTGGCTCACGCCTGTAATCCCAACACTCGGGAGGCAGAGGCAGGAGGATTGCTGTGATGTGAGTTTGAGGCTGAGCTCAGGGCCAGCCTGAACTACAAAGCGAGGCCCTGTCTCAAAAAAAAAGAATTGTTTTAGAGCAAGAATTGACAAACTATAGAATATGGGTTAAATCTACTTGGCTATTTGTCTTTATAAATAAAAGTTTTATTAAAATACAGTCTCATTCACCTAGGTACTATTTATGGCCACTTTCAACATACAATGGCTCACAGAAAAAAAATACTAAATTAGCTTTACTGAAAAATGTTTGCTGGACAGTGATTTAGAAGAAAGGAAATAAAAGAACATCTAACAATTCCTTTCTCATTACATATATTTAAGGCATGCTGTTTTGATTTTTTCAAGGGCATTCAGAAGTATAGAGTACTTTGGTTCAGTCCAGCCATCATGTTTTTAATTTCTAAAGGATGCTTTTTACCATCTTACTGTAAGGACCACTTGACAGGATCTATGTATGACTTGATATGTTAAAATCCTACTAATCTTTCCATTTCCATTTATTAAGTTCTTCAAATTTAGTATTAGATTTGAGATAACAATCACCCTATAAACTCAATGGTTCTGTTAACCTAGCTAGTTTATACAGTAAATAAATATACAGATGATCAAGATATAAATATTCTGACATGCTAGAATCCATTACGGAGCAAATAACTGCCATTTTACGAAAGGATAATAAACAAGGATTTCTCCTGATCAGATAAGTACCCTGAATAGAAATTTCCTTTAAAATGCATACCTCCCAATCTATCTTATCATTTTCTGACAACAGCTAGTGAAGAGGATTAGATATAAAAGTTTTGTGTGAAGTATTTGCTATCTAGAGTAGTCCTAGAAAGAAAAAAGTGAGAATAGGCTAGGGACTAAACTTAGTGGCGTGGCACCTGCCTCGCAAGCACAAGGTCCTAAATTCAATCCCCAGTAGTAGAAAAAAAAAAAGAATTAAAGAAAAAAGAAAAGAGAATAAACACTGAGCAAATCATCTAAGGGTGTCATGAAAATCAACATGTTGTGCTGACTAGCTGATTGAGCCAGATGAGACAAGACCTCAATGGAGACTGCAGAGTTCAATTAACTATAATATTGAAAAAAATATTTATTGGAATTAAAGTCTTAACTTCAATTTTTTGATCAAAGAAAAGTTATTTTTTCAGACAACCAGGGAAAGAAAGAGATCAACTAACCAGAAAAGAACAGGGAAATAAATTTTCAAAATTTCCCTATGCCAACGAATACAGGTTAATAATCACTATGAACACTACAAGAATGAAGTAAAGATTCATCCATTTTTTAAATCCAGTATTTATGTAGCACTTACACACCAAGCAACGATCAAGTACTAAACAAACTAATAACAAATAAAAAAAAGACTACTGGAGCTTATATTTCACCAGAAAGAGACAGGATAAAAATGCACACTACAGTTATCCTTCAGTAACTAAGAGGTTGTAGCCACATTCCCTTGAGAATATCAAAATGCACAGATGCTCAGTCTCTTAATATAAAATGGCACAGTATTAGATATATTCTTTATACATTATCTTATACACGTTAAATCATGATGAGACTACTTATAATACCTAATGCACTGTAAATACTATATAATTGTCTAACTATATTGTCAATAACGACAAAAATAAAAGTCTGTGCATGTTTGATAGAGATGCATTTTTCTCTAAATATCTTCAACTCACAGGAGATTGAAATGTAGAAAGAGAATGACAAACATACATTATATGGTAATAATTGTTAAAAATAGTCAAGGAGGGCCAGGGATTTAGCTCAGTGGTTCCTGAGTCTGCCTGGAAAGCTCAAGGTCCCGAGTTTGATCCCTGCTACCACATACCACAATGCCGGGTATGGTGGCTTACGCCTGTAATTCCAGCACTCGGGAGACAGAGGCAGGAGGAGTGCTGTGCACTTGAGGACAGCCTGGGCTACATAGTGAGTTCAGGGCCAGCATGAACTACAAAGCGAGACCCTGTCTCAAAAAACTTAAAAGAAAATAATCATAATCATAATCATAATCATAATCATAATCAAGGAACAACACAAAGTGTTGACAGGGATGACTAGAGAAGGGTATTTGAATACATCTGATATACCACGCTTCATAGTACACCTGTTGGGTTAAAACAGCAGGTGAGCCCAATATTGTCCATACTCATGGAATATTTATACATGTCACGAGCTTCTGGTGATTGTCACATTATGCTTCAGAGTTAGTAACATAACCTATTTTCTGTGAGAGCAAAGTTGAAGTATTATATAGTTTTTCATTAGATAAAATCAAACCTTAAAAAAAAATTCCACTTTGAAATGTTCCCAAAATAACAAAAGAATAAAAATATAAACTCACAAAGATGAAGAAAGAGACAGAGCAGTCAATTCACAAAAAGGAGATAATATAAAAGCAAATGACTGAGAAGCTTACATACCACAGGATTTCTGTGGCGACAATATTATCTTAAGTATATAATAACATATAAGGAGAGACAAAAAGGCAGCAAAGCAGTCCTGACAAGGTTCTCAAGCTCAATTCAAATAAAATAAATTCCAGGAAAATATGTAGAGTCTACCTTGAAAAGGAGAAAGTAACTGCCTACTACAGAAGATAGTTAAAAATGGGTCACCACCATACAGGTAACCAAGAATCCTACAGCTCTCACACAGTCAGTTTCAAGGCCAGTAACTACTGAGACCCATCTCAAAAACAAACAAACAAACAAAAAAGAATCCTGGTGCCCTGCAGGCCCACTCCTCTTGACATTAAATTAACATGGAACAAAAGTAGCACAGAAAGTAGAACAGCTACCAGAATTAACTTCAAAAAAAATGTAAACCTACTCTAAAAGCTGACTTATTCATACATGTTGCCCACCAAAAGCCAAATCAAAGAACAAGGAAGGTTTTGATAAATGACATTTTATTTGGGTACCTACACAAAGTATTGCAGGAAATGGATAAAGATTAGGCCAACTGCTTTTTTAGTCATACATAAATTCCAAAAACAGAGATAAAGAATTCAGAAGCTGAAGTGAAGCATTCCCTAAGACATAAGCAATGAGGCAAGAAATGTCTTTCTTAGGGGAATGGGGGGGGGGGGTATGCTGGGGATCAAACTGAGGAACTTGTCCTTGCAAGGCTGGCACAGTGTCACTGAGCTAAATCCCCGGCAATAGGTCTTCTCTTGTAGCTTTAAAATCCTAAGGCACCATGCTGTTGCAAAATCTTCCATAAACACAACATCCTCAAAAAATAGCAGAAATTATTTCCACTCTCAGAAAAATCAGAATTTATCCCTTTTTTTGCTACCATTACTTCCTATTTCTATAAAATGCAAAAACTTCCTCCAAATGCTCAACACAAACAAACAAAAAAATACTATAAAAATGCTATTTAAAAGGTAAAGAGAATACCATTTGGATCTATTAACTTTTGCAACATTCTGCTAAATACATTTAGTTTTAAACTGCAGTATTGGGGACTGGACCCTGGGTCTTTTCCCTGGGCTATATTCCAGATATTTTCTTTTTTCACTTGGAGGCAGAGGCTCACCAAGTTGCCCAGGCTGGGCTGAAACTTGCTATCCTTATACCTTAACCTCTCAAGAGTGCTGAGATTACAGGCATATAACACCATGCCCACCTTCTGCTCTATTTACTTTAAGAGGCTGTGGTAAACATAAAATGCGCATCAAAATCCTTTATAAGAACACTTAGAATTCAAGTTCAAAATAACCATATATCACTGGCACTCAAGAGTTCACTGAAGATTTATTAAATTTTCTTATTTTCTATCCTCTACAAAATGACTAAGACATACTTAAAAGATAAAAATACTAAAGAGATTAGAAATCAATATAAATACACAGGTGACAGTGAAAGATTTTTCAAATATATCATGTTAAATTTTATAATTACTAACAAAATAATAAGAGTCCAAGTTAAACATTTTTATATAACTGAAAAATTGTATGCAATTTTATCTTTATCAATATTCTCCATCAATTTTTTAACACATATTTACACATACATACTCGCACACACACATATATGTACACACTCAAACACGCCTTACCTATTAAAGATTTTATATTTTCTAAGATTAAATCACTAGTAATATTTCCAGATAAATCTTGCCCCAATTCAGCAATCAGCTTGGCATAACCTTCATTCTCTTCTCTTAATAAATTGAATTTTTGCTGCTTATAGCTGAAATTAGATAAATATTAAGAAGATAAAATTAATTTCCATTAGAAAATGTGCAGAGTGGTATAGTCCCTTCATTGAGTATTTCCAACTTAAAATAATCCTAAGAATAGCTGTTAAAAGTTTGCTTCTTTGTTCAACTTTTAATACAAAGACAATACTAGTTTATAAGAGGTCTCTCATGTTAATTACATAGGGAAAACCAGTAACACAAAGAAAGAATAATGCTAACACCAAGGAACAATAACATACCATCACTACAAATATACCTTGAGGATAGCCATAGTTGTAAATGTTTGCTAATAATAAAAGCACTGAATATTATTTTAAATTCAAATATGGAAAAACTTAGCATTTGTTTTGCTCAGGTAAAGCTCACTGTGATTCAATTTTAGGCTAATTTTAGAAGGCAAAAAGAAAAGCTCTACACTAACCACAAACAAAAATACCATCAAAGCACCTTTAGAAACTGTTTGATTCAAAATGAGAAATAAAAACATTCAGCTACATTATCTGTAGCACAAGAAACATGTACTTACAAGAGTTTTGTCTTGATTTTAACTGACTTTTGATTGAACTGCTGTGACTGTTTAATAAGTCCTAATGATTCCAATGTTTCTGGATCCAGGCGTTCCTTTAGAACTGTGTCTGAAACTAAATACTGTATTAAAAAATATTAAAAGCCATTTATTTGTTAGCTTTCCAATTTTACATCTACAATCTTACATATATTCAAAATAATTTTCTCAAATAAGAACACAAAAATCATAATATAAAACTCAGAATTTATAAAAAGACTAGGAACTTCAATTTAACAAAAATGATGGCTCTCTAAATATTGAAATATGTATCTTTCAAAAATTCACTTACCAAATATATGCATGCTATACATAGCCTACAAACAACAAGAACTACACATGAAATTTTCAATGAATTAACTGAACTTTCACTTAATGCAGGACTTCAGCCTTCTTCAGTTTACTAGACAAAGACTGTGACAAGTTCTAAAATGTATTTTTTAAACTGTTTCCCATATAACAGTTTTAAAAATCCAGTTTAAAAGTTATTTATAATCATTTCTCATTAGATGCTTATCTTTTCCTTTAATAACTTACTAGATCAGATATAACTGATCAGGTGAAACTCAAGGTTTCATATGTATAGTTTAGGTTTTGGTGACATATCTACTTCACAGAAATAACATGTCTAGTTTCACAAAACATTCCATTTCAAAACTCAGACCTCACCTTACAAATGAAGTCAAATGAATATCAACTGCTCCATTAATGAATAACTGCAATCATGACCATTTAACGCAAAATTTAGAAAGCAAAGTATTTTGCAAAACTTACCAAACAGGCTAATACCAATTGTGTAAAATAGTCTCTCTTGTTTTTTTCTTCTAAACAATTTGTCTCAATATCTATAATGATGGAGAAAAAGAAGTAAATTTGGCTGATTTTTCTAAACTCTCTGGCACTAAAATGTTACTTTCTTTAAAACTAGCTAGTTTTAAAATGTCTAATGCTGAATTTGGAAAACTGTAACAACAGATTTCACATGAATATGAAAGCTTTAACTTCACCTGACACTGGAGACTGAATATCCTTAAAGTGGTAAGCTGGTTATATAGAACTATCTGCTAGGACAATGGAAGCAAGAAAGCTTCAAGAAAAAGTTCTCTGAAAGAAAAATAGTCTAACAATGTTTAAGTAACTGAAGATATTTTTTAAAACAGATTCAATCCTTAGTTGCAAAGATGAAGTAGATAATAACAAAGATCTTTTCTAACTCTATATATCATCTTACAAAGCTCAAAATCTGACCTTGTCCATCTTGGTCAAGCTATCATGTTCTAACCAAATATCTCTCCATCAACTTTTCAAAAAGACAGTATGAGGGCCAGGGATTTGGCTCAGTGGTTCCAGCGCCTGTCTTGCAAGCGCAAGGGCCCGGGTTTAATCCTCCGGTAATCATATACAATACTGGGCGTGGAGACTCACCCCAGCAGCAATCAGTACCACATACCACAGTGCCAGGTGTGGTGGCTCACGCCTGTTATCCCAGCACTAGGGAGGCAGAGGTAGGAGTTTGAGGCTGAGCTCAAGGCCAGCCTGAACTACAAAAAGTGAGACAACTATCTTAAAAGAAAAAAGACAGTATGAAAAGATATGTTTAAAATCTTATTTTGAATAACAACTCTAGTCACTACTCATTTTCATTTTCTTCCTATTGATATTTAAAAACTGAGACTTCTTTTGAATTTCAGTAAATTTTTCAGGGTATCTATCAATTTTCAGATGTGAGGTATAATGGAAATGAAACAATGCTAAAGGCCAAACATCAGTTTCAACCAGCAAGATTACAAAGAAGGCTGACATCAAATTTATACCTTCACTGAACACATACTATTAATTATTTTTTTTTAAGTCAACTTATGATTTAGAACACGTTATTTTTTTTAAGTTTTCTGAGACAGGGTCTCATTTGTAGTTCAAGCTGCCCCTCAGCTCACTATGTAGCCCAGGCGAGCCTCAAACTCACAACAATCCTTCTCCCTCTGCCTTCCCCAGTGCTGAGATTAGAGGGGTGAGCCATCACTCCTCACGTTCTGCCATGTGGTTACTAGGAATCGAACTCTGGACCTTGTGCTTGCCAGGCAGACGCCAGAAGCACTGAGCTAAATTCCTGGCCCTGAACATGCTATTTTTTAAAATGCACTTTTAGTTTTAAAAAAATTGTCTTCTAAATGATCTACCAATACAACAGACGTCTCATCACGACTATTTCAATTTACTTCCTATCTATACTGAAAATCAAAGTAGAAGGGGATTTACCATCAAACATAACCATTCCTCTGGCACTTCTGCACTTTTCCTTCTTATGCAGTTTTCATCTTTCCATATTCTGACCACTGTGGCTGAATAAACTCAAATGAAATGTATTACAGAAATCTGAGGAGCCAGGAATGTGTTCAAAGGGGGAAACACTTGCCTAGCACATTTTAAGACCCTAAATTCCAACCTAGAACCATAAAACAAAACTGAATGGTATGATTTATGCTCAGTAAACAGCAGTTAAACCTCAATTTGTCACTAAGACTTTAATCCAAGTGTATTTCATCAACCTTTGGGACACTGAGGTGTCACAGTCTTACTGTTCTTCTAATCCCTCCTCCGCCTAGAACTTCAACTACAGTATGTATCCTGACCTCAAGGAACTGTGGCTGAACTAGGCTCCTTTTTTTCCTTTTCCTTTTCTTCCATTATAGGGTTTATTGGGACATTTTAGACATACATCACGATCACATTCAACTTTGACAATTTGTACCTGTACATGATATATTTTGATTCTCATTTTTTCCCATTCCCATCCCTTCCCTACAACCCCCACCCTTTATATACATAGGCTTTGCATCCATTTTTTCACTTTTATCATCAAATTTTCTTCCCTTCTTTACTTTCCCCTACCCTCCCCCTTTTCCTTTGCCCTTTGAACATTTTCTTCCTGTTTCACAATTTCATACATTCTGGACCTCATTTATGTCTTCAGTTTCTCACACTAGAGAAATTGATATGGTATTTACACATGCATATCTTATTTATTTCACATATGAATATGGCCTCAAGGTACATCAATTCAGCTATAAATGTCTAACTTATCACCCATTATGGCAAATACTCCATTTTATTAAAAAAGAAAAACAACATGTCTTTATGCAGTCTACAGTTGATGGACATTTGGGCTGTTTCCAAGATTTAGCTATCACAGACTGTGCTTAGGCTCATTTTTTAAAGCAATTATTTAGTCCAAGGTTGTTAAAGTCCTTAATATTGACCCCCCCTAAGGTCAGAACACCTAAGAAATTCTCCAGAAGAGCCATTCTTTTTTCTGCAAGACCGCTCTCTTCTCAAACACATGACCCAATTAAGATACCTACCATCGTTTCCAGCTCTAACCATGTGAGTAAACTTTTAATAGCACCTCAGTAAATTTCTTAGCTGTCCTGTCTCAATAATCAATATAATATACTGTTAGCCTAACTGTATTTCCCTTACATTTATCCTAACTTATGTCATTCCAATATATTTACTTACCCTCATTCCTTTACCCTAAATTTATACTTTAAAAATTATTTTAATTTCCCCCATGATTTTACTAAAAACATCCTTAGCTGTTTCCAATTCTCTCTCATCTTCAGTATCACAAAGTACCTATACCAGCTCAGAAGGCCCATCAGTGCACCAAGTTACATCAGAGTCCCCCTTTTCTTGATAGGATTAGTCTTTCAAAGCAAGTTACCTTAACCTGGAAAGTACTCTGATTTTTCTTTTCCTTAACATATTAGTAAATGTGTTCATGGCACTGAAGGTAAAGTAATCCAGATTCAAACGCTGCTTTACTAGAGGTGTAGCTTTGAAAAAAAAAAAAAAATCACCATTTCTCTGAACCTCCTTTTCCTAATCCATCCATCTAACTTATAGAATTTGCTGTGAGCATTAAAATGAAATTAAATGTTTAACATAATGCCTAAAACATGGAAGGTGATCTAAAAATAGTACCTATATTATTATAGTTATCATAATCACCATCATTATCATCAACAATAGCTCAAATTCTTACCCCTATTCCCCTACCTTGGCCTGGGATCACCCTTGGATCATTTTTTTCTCCCAAGAGTGGGAGTGAGTGAGGGGGCACGAAAGGAAATTCTCTTTCCAAGGGCTGTCCTAATCTTGCTTATAAAAATGGACTGATCAGCTAAAAGAAATTTCCCAAATGCAACCAAATACTATCTTCATTATTTCATATTATTAGTAAAAAACAACTTGCAAGAGTATTTAATACCGCTAAACAACTATATCCTAGTAAGTCAACAAAAAATTCTAGAATAAGTAGACTGGTAATTGATAGGAAATTAAAGACAAACTATACTCTTGATTCCAACAAATAAGAGATTTCAAAAATGTTACCAAGAAAGACCTACAATCTTATAAAATTTACTGTAAAAAAATCAATTTTTTAAAATGAAACTTGTTTTCCATTTCTTTGTAAACTAATATATCTTTAGTGACTGTTTCAAAAGGTAAGCTTAAAAGATATTTCATTTTCGTAAATCAATCAATTCAAGGAACAGCATGAACATGTATTTCATCATCAAAGTCAGGAGTTTTGAGAGTGAAAGTGGCACTCTTAATAATTATGCCAGGTGGGCTGGGGATTTAGCTCAGTGGTTCTAGCGCCTGCTTTGCAAGAGCAAGGGCCCGGGTTCAGTCCCCAGTAACCAATACAACAATGCCAGGCATGGAGACTCATTCCCACCAGCAATCAGAACCACATGCCACAGTGTCAAGTGTGGTGGCTCACACCTCTAATCCCAGCACTCAGGAGGCAGAGGCAGAAGGATTGTTGTGAGTTCAAGGCTAAGCTTAGGGGCAGCCTGAACTACAAAAAAAGTGACATTTGTCTCAAAAAAAAAATTATGACAGGGGCCGGGGAGTTAGCTCAGTGGTTCTGGCGCCTGTCTTGCAAGCGCAAGGACCTGGGTTCGATCCCCGGTAACCACATACCATACTGGGCGTGGAGACTCACCCCAGCAGCAACCAGTACCACACACCACAGTGCCGGGCGTGGTGGCTCACGCCTGTCATCCCAGCACTTGGGAGGCAGAGGCAGGAGGATTGCTGTGATGTGAGCTGGAGGCTGAGCTCAGGGCCAGCCTGAACCACAAAGCAAGACCTGGTCTCAAAAAACCAAAAAAAAAAATTATGCCAGGGGTGGAAGGGAGGACAAGTATGTTGAATCTTTCATTCAATAAACTCATTTCTTATCAAGCAGAAAAAACATTTAAATAATTATACTAGTGAAATCAAAACTATGACATACGGTCATTCCATTAACAGTATGCTCTTTTTATTTCTCACTCACAGTTCACACATACTTTCACCTGTTCCCTATATTACCACTGTTATTAAATGTAAAATATCCTGAACAATGAAGCTCAGGCATTTATATTTGCTGACATCAAATTCTAGATTCTCAAAAAGAAATTTAAGCAAAAAACTTATCTAATTCTAGGAATTACAATTAATGAGTCAAATCTGAAGATTTTAGTATAGCCACGGAAGGCAGGCCAATACAAGATATTTCCCAAATCACAGTGAGATTTATGATGCTCAGCAACACATTATTGGGTCCATTAAATAAATTTGTTCACTGAAACAGATAAAATTAATGAACTAAAATAATTCATCATAGCATGACAGATCCTCAGAGATTATGCCTTATTTTAAAATGAATAATAATGGCTACCAATGGTTTCTATTAAACTAAATTTATAGGAGAGCACAAAACTGATGGGGAAAATTGTGCTCAAAATTATTTTAATCTTTATCTAAACTTAGAGAAATAAATGTATCACACATTAACTTAAAGCCATGCTTCCCAGAGGGATACTCCCTGTTGCTCTTAGTCAAAGTACTATTCCTCGTTTATCTTACATGAATTCACATATATTCTGAAAAAATAGAGAAGTTGTATTTTCCAAAGCTGGTCCCTCATCCTCAAAACAAAAGTATTTTTGAATATGTTAGCTCACTTGCTCTTTCTAAAATTAAGAATCAAAAAATATAATAGTGAAATATCTCATTGTTTTAAATTTGAAATTCTGATATTCAATGAAAGCCAGCAATGAATGACATTACCTAGTTGATTCCTAAAAGCTCTATGACTCAGACAAAATGCCAAAAAATGTTATTTTTACCAGAAATGGTGAATTTAGCTCAAATTTGAATATAAATTATCAAACTATCAAAAAAACAGAATTATATTTTAACTCTATAGTGACTATAATGACATTTAATTTACAATAATTTCTATAAAGTAAAAAATGTTTCTAAATTTGCATAAACATCTGCATACTTATAAAATATTTACTTTGGCTAATTGTTTTAATTTATTTCATTGATATATTTTATATATACATTATGATCACATTAAACATTGAGTTGCTACCAGTACATGACACATCATCTCATTTTTTCCCATTCCCTTGCCCTCCTTACAACCTCCACCCTCTATATACATAAGCTTTGTTTTTTTTAACTATCAAATTTTTTCTTGGGCTGGGGAGTAAGCTCAGTGGTTCTGGCGCCTTGTCTTGCAAGCACAAGGACCCGGTTTCGATCCCCAGTAACCATATACAATACTGGGCGTGGAGACTCATGTCCAGCAGCAATCACCTCCACACACCGCAGTGCCAGGCGTGGTGGCTCACGCCTGTCATCCCAGCACTCGGGAGGCAGAGGCAGGAGGATTGCTGTGATGTGACTTGGAAGCTGAGCTCAGGGCCAGCCGGAACTACAAAACGAGACCTTGTCTCAAAAACAAAAAAAAAATTTTTTCTTTCCCTTTAGTTTCCCCTACCCACCCTTTTCCCTTTGAACATTTTCCTCCCATTTTACAATACCTACCTTATATTTTAGAACTCATCGCCACTTTCAGCTTTTCATATCAGAGAAATAATATGGTATTTACACATCTGTGTTCTATTTATTTCATTTATGAGGATGTCCTCAAGGTACATCATTTAAGTATAAGTAACTCAAATTTGTCATTCTTAATGACTAATAGTCTATCTTATTAAAAAAAAAAAAAAAGACATCTTTATCTAGTCTCCTACTGATGGGCATTTGAGCTGTTTCCAGGATTTAGCTATCACAAACTGAGCTGCTATAAATGTAGGTGCACATATGTCGCTGCAGTATGATTCTTTTAATTCTTTTATGTACAGAACTAGCAGGAAAATACTAGGGTCAAACGGGACCTTGAGTCCCAGGTTTTTTTTGAGAAATCTCCACAGTGGCTGCACCAGTAGTCTACATTCCCACCAACAGTGGAGAAGGGTTCCTTTCACCTCCCAGCCAGCCAGCATTTGCTGTTGATTTCATGACAGGAGGCATTCTTTGTGGAGTGAGATGAAATCTCAATATTGTTTTCATCTGCATGTTTCAAATGACCAGCGAAGCTGAACATTTCTTCAAATGTTTCTTAGCTGCCCTTACTTCACCTTTCAAGTGCCCATTTTTGGACTGGGTCTTTAAATTGGGAGGGGGGATGATTTAAGTCTTTTTTTTGCAGTACAAGGGATAAAACTCAGGTCCTTGCTCTTGCTAGGCAGGTGTGGTGTCACTGAGCTACATCCCCAGCCCCTTGATTTGTTGTTGTTGTTGATGTTGTTTTGTTTTCTTGGTATTGGAGATGGAGCTCAGGACCCTGCCCTTGACAGGCAGGTATCCTACTGAGCTAAATCTCTGACTCCTGAAATATTTATTTTGAAAGAAAATTTTATTTAACATCAATTTCTCAAACAGCATATGTTAAAGATTTAATAATTAAAGGTTTAATACCTACCTAGTATACAGAAAACATCAGCAAGAATGGAGGGCATATCCTCACGAAATTCCTAATTTTAAAAAATATTCATAGTAAATACCAGCATATGACACAGTGTGTACTACAATTTCAAAATAACATTCTTCAAACTTAAAAAAAAAACTCCAATATCACCATGCTAAAATTCTTCAAGTATAATAAATACTCAGAAAATAAAAATAACGGAGATAATAGCTTAATGTTTAACTGTCTACCATATAGTAATATGATATGAAGACAAATTGGTATGATATAATCTGAATAAGCATCTCATGAAAGCAAGGAAATTTAGAGTACCTCACATCTATCTAGCGCAAAACTATTAAAGACATACTTATTAGCCGCACATGGCGCTGCACACCTTGGGAGGCTGAGGCAGTAGGATCATAAGTAGGATCAAGGCCAGTGTGGACAATTTAAAGATACTGTTTTATCTATCTCAAAATAAAAAGTTAAGAACTGGAATGTAGCCTGGCACTCCCTGGGCTCAATCCTTAGTACCACACAACAAAGTACAATTTTCATCCAAAACTTTGACTTGCTGACTCCATTCCTGAGTCAATACCGACCTACGCAAAAATATCCTAAGATCAAAATCCAAAGTAGATATAAAGCTTGTTAAAACTATTAGTGCATAGCTCAAGATACTTCACAGATGTGAACCTTTGCCAAAACCTAGCTTCATGTTGTTTGTTTGTAGTCTTTCTTTAAATAACCTCAAATCCTATTTCTGGATAAAAATGTCAGCATTACTCTATATTTGTCTCCCAAATTCCCACTCCTATGGTCAATTTTAGAGTCATTTTCCATTATAAGGATCATAATTAAATTATTCCAATTAGTAGTTTGCAGGCCCTATGATTAGCCTCTTTTCGGATGTTATTAAAAGGAAAATTGTAAGAAAAAAACTGCCAAGTGCAAGGAGAAACACAAAACACATTTCTGTGGCTAAAATACTAGATAGTGTATAGTACTATGAGAAAGCCATGATGCAGAACTGTATCTCTATAAATATATCAAAAGAGACACTAACTAAGAAGGAATCAAACACAGATAACATAAAATTGATCTGCACTACTTAGGAAAAATAATTGGAATCAGATTTCATAAACACTAAAAGTTATACCAATACCTTCTTTACTTACCCCTACACCCCACTTCCCTTTGAATATTTTACTATTTAAAAATATCTATCATATATTTTAGAACTCATTTATACTTTCATTTTCTCATAACAGAGAAAAGATATGGTATTTACACATCTGTGACCTATTTATTTCACTTGTGAATATGTCCTCAAGGTACATCCATTTGAGTAAAAATGGCTCAAATGTATCATTCTTTATGACAGAATAATACTCCATTTTATTAAAAAAATAAAAGTTATACCAATGCCAATTTATAGAATGAAGTCATCTTAGTCATCAAATTTCAGTCTCAAGTTTCTTAAGGACTATAAACTTGCTATATCTACTTGATTGCATGTACTAAAGCTACTTTAAGACCAGAAAATGAGCGACCCCACAGCTTTCAGATATGGAATATTAGTCATTTTTTAACTGAATGCATTATTGGTACATTTTATATACACATCATAATCACACTCAACATTGAGAATTTATACCAGTATATGACACGACTTAATTCCTTTTTTCCCATTCTCCTACCCACCCTACAACTCCCCCACCCCCTATATGTATATTAGTGATTTTAAGAAATAAACCACTCCATTCTGGGATGTAGCTCAATGGCACAGTGCCTGTCTGGCAAGTGCAAGCCCTTGAATTCAATTCCTGGTACAAAAAAAAAAAAAAAAGAAATAGACCATTCCAACATGAATTAGTGCTGTTGTTATCTGCTAGAGAGAGTTTAGGGATAAAGACAAATTCATATTAAATCTCTACTTCTCAAATAGACCCAATTTAGGGGAGGAGATTGAACAGCTAAACTTAAAAATTTTCTTTAGACTACATTAGGAAAACACAAAATTCATACAAAAGAGATTATTTCCCCTAACAGAAAAAGGGTATAGAAGGACTAGGGGATGCAGCTCAGTAGCAAACCACTTGCCTTGCACATGCAAGGCTCTAAATTTCTCCGCAGTACCACAAAGAAAGAAGGAAAGGAGGGTGAGAAAAAACATAAAATAACAAACACAACAGGCAAGTTGATATTGACACTTACAAGTTCCATATCCCACTGCAAAAATACTTAGTATAAAAGTTGTTCTGAATTGGACAAAAAATTTTATTTACACAAATCTAAAACCCAGCCTAATAACTGCAAAGTAGCATACGGCTTGTAAAACCTCAAAGTTATCAACTGCTTTACAATACCGTCACAAGCTGACATCCCATTTTCCAATTCAAATATTAAACCATCATGAAAAGTATATGGGCTCAAGAGCTAGGGATTTAGCTCAGTGGTTCCAGTGCATACCTCCCAAGCACAAGGTCCTGAATTTTGATACCCAGTACCAAAAGAAAAAAGAAAAAAAAGTATATGGGCTTACTCCACATTGTTCAATAATGAAAGTGTGAAATACAATTACTTAAATTTTTTTTAAAATCTAGTTAAGATTTTCTAAAACAAATAGCAAGCACATGAAAACTGTAAACAAATGTCAGAGCCGCAATTTAAAATAACTGAATCTTCAATTTTAAATAAGGATAACTTGATTTCACTGTAGTACACCTTTTTCTTTGCTCTCCCTGCTTACCTAGTATTTTCTGCTTTATTCACAGAAAGACTGAAATATATTTATTGATAGCTACCAAAAATGGCTTACCAATATTATCTTAAGACATCCACTACTATAATTTTCAAAAAAATGAAATGTAAGATATATACTTAAAGGATCTTTGTATCAAAGCCACAAAGAGAGTTGCAACAATTACTAAGTTACTAAGTAACTACATTTATACAGTACTTACACTAATGTCATTTAGAACATTTGACGCCTGTTCATGCTTTAGATTTCCTTTAATGACATGATATGACAATTCATACAGAGCTTGCTGGAAATCTGTTGAACATAAAAGATATAATAATGTAAGGACACAGTCTCCTGCACATGAAAGGCAGACTGTTTAGGGGAAAATGTATTTCCTACTTCTCAGAATGTTTACAAACATCAATAAAAGGGAAATATACTTCCAAGGCTTTTACCTAGCAATTTATTCTTTCACTGTTACAAAATACAGCATTAGTAAGTTTAGGAAAAATTAACTATACTATATATTCCTAATGGTTAAACATTCCCTTCACAAGAATATTTTTATATGGCTACAGATTTCACTTATTTAACCTTCACTATGGATATAATTTATGAACCCACAACAATTTCAAAGCATTTTTTTCATGTTATTAAAGTCACTATTTTCACTGAGTATACAGAATTCCAACAAGCAGATATAAACGAAACCATTTTCCTCACCAACTTCATAGATTTTTCTACTACATACAGATTATACTTAGTGCAATGTCAGAGTTATAATGACAACAGCAAAAGAACAGTTTAGAGAATAAACACTATGAAGTTTTATCCATGGACTATTGTCAGGAAAATTACTCCATAAGTCTAAATCAATTTCTATCAAAACTCAAAAACATGTATCTATATGCACACAAAAAATTGCAAGATAAGAGAACTATCACCCACAAGTAGCCACATTCATTACTAATTATCATAGCTTCATTTCCTCAAGAAAAGCGTTTTGTTTCTGGAACAGGAAGCTAAGAGTTGAATGAACACCTCTGGCTTTTTCTTTAATCCACACCTGAAAATTTACTTCTTTCCAACCACAAAAAACAGGAAAACAAGCAGCTCTACATTCACTCACTTAAAATCTCTTTATCATCCACTTTTGAGAGAAATCAAATTTTTTCAAGGCAAAATAACTACTGAAATGAAGTACTTTAAAATCTCCCCAGGTCTCATAAGAGGAACATAACAGAAATCAAAAATTTTATTAATCCCTTTTTAATCAACGAAAATACTATTTTTCAATGAAATAAATGTATCCATTAAATTGACTGCTAAAGAAATAGAGCTAGATTGTCCCAATTTTTATAAAGAACATATAGATAGATGGATAGATAGACGCCCTTTCACAACTATGCATTCATCATGCTTATTATAAAGTAATAAAAACAAAAGAAAAATGTCTGTGTTGGTAGGAACAGGAGATCAATTCCATGTTTTCCATTTCCACTAATGCCTTGCAACAAGTACCACTTTTTTGAATTATCCAGACAACTAAGAATTTTTAAAGCAATCACAAGGACAAAACAGTATCATAAATTATGTATAGGAAAAGGAGGTTCTCTAGTGCTCAGCTAGGGCTCAAAGAATTCTAATCTTAATCACAAAAGACGATTAAAATAGAGAACACATAGCCTGGGTCATTTTGCTGACACTAACATAATACAAAAATATTCAATGTAATCCACAAAGTAGCAAGGACAGTTCTTAAATAACAAGTTTTCTCAATGCCTACTTAAAATGGTTAAGAAATCCTATTTTATTTTATACACTTAGGCAGTAAGTAGTGCTTCAAGACTAACAGCCAGGACTACCAGAATCCTATGAAATGTATCCTGGAGTTGAAAAACTTTACAATAGGCAGGGAAACTGACAACCCTTGTAATTATACACAAAAAATTTAATGAAAAGTCCATCTTAACGTTAACATTTCAGAAAGGATAGTTTTAAGAACAGGAATTTTAAGAAAGGACTTCAAGAGATTTTTTACAAGTTCTTTGGGAGATTTCAATGATGAAGATGCTAGTTGTTTTTTGTTATGTAAATTTATTTTATTTATTTTTAATTGATTTTATTGATAAATTTTATATATACATTATGTCACATTCAACATTGTGAAGGCACTAGTTTGTTTTTGTTTTTTGGTTTTTTTTGAGACAGGGTCTCACTTTTTGTCATTCAGGCTGGCCCTGAGCTCAGCCTTGAACTCACATCAATCCTCCTGCCTCTGTCTCTCAAATGTTGGGATGACAGGCTAGAGTCACCATGCCCAGCATTGTAGTACGTGTTTCTGATTGCTGTTGGGCATGAGTCTCCATGCCCAGCATTGTTGAATGTGGTTACCAGGGATCCAACCCATGTCCTTGTACTTGCAAGGCAGGTGCCGGAACCACTGAGCAAAATCCCCGGCCCAAAACACTAGTTTTTGATTATGTCTAATATCACTAGCACTACTCATATTCATCAGCTACCATCACAATGTTGTTTTATTGATAAGAAGGGAATGGCTTATTATAGAGACAAGAGAAACAGCTTGCCTGAAATGAAATTAATTCAAGGGAAAGACAGAGGGAAAAAAGTCAGAAGAAACATTATCCAAACTCATCCCCCAAGATAGAATCAAGAAGATTCTGAAGAAATGGTATTTAGTTTCTTACATGAACTACTAAATGGGCCCTCAGACCACAGCCTGAGCAATAGTCAACAACAGCCAAAGGGCATATATTTTAAAGAAATAAGCCACCATTTGAGTTTGAATGACTCAATCTTATCATTTTTAATGGCAGAATAATACTCCATTATATAAAAGAACATCTTTTTTTATCCAGTCTCCAGTTGGACATTTTCGTTATTTCCAAGATTTAGCAATCACAAACTGAGCTGCTATAAACATGGGTGCACATATGTTGCTGTCAATAAATCTTCTAATTCTTTTGCACATATACCTAGCAGAGCAATGGCCGGGTCAAATGAGACCTCCAATTCTAGCTTTTTGAGGAATCTACAGACTGATTTCCACAGAGGTTCTAAGAATCTACACTCCCACCAACAGTGGAGAAGGGTTCCTTTTTCTCTGCAGCCTCGCCAACATTTATTTGTTGCTGGCTAATTCTGAAACAGAAGCCATTCTCTGTGCAGTAAGATGAAATCTCAATGTTGTTTTCACCTGCATCTCCTGAATGGAGGGCTAGGGGTTTAGCTCAGTGGTTCCAGGGCCTGCCTTCCAAGCGCAAGGGCCTAGGTTCGACCTCTAGTAACCACATGTAACAATACCAGGCCTGGGACTCCTGACCACCAGCAATCAGACCCATATACCACAGTGCCGGGCGTGGTGGCTCACACCTATAATCCCAGCACTTGGGAGACAGAGGCAGGAGGATTGATGTGAGTTCAAGGCTGAACTCAGGGCCAGTCTGAAGAAAAGGAAAGCAAGAAACAAGCAGAAGTAAGAGGTGAGAGAGTATTAGCAATTCAGCCAGGGAGGCCACACTATCTTTGGCTTAATATGTGAATCAAAACAACCATTAAAATTATAAATTAGTTATTTAAAATCCAACCACTCCTACTTAAAACTGAGAGAATAGTAAGGCTGTCTTACATTAACGTTGTAGTATTTTTTAAAGAACTCTCTTATCAATACAAAGCTTTAATTTAAAAAAATCTAGGTTAAAAGTTTAAAAGTGATTTTTAAGCACAGGGAAGCAAAAAGAAAATTAAGCATCCAAATGTTTCTATGAAGGAATAGTTTTATACTTTATCTTGCAAACAAAACAAATTATATGTAAATCTCAAAAGTCTTTATAAGTCATTGTAAAATTGAGAAGGGAAGACACTGGGCATAAAACCCAGGGTAGTCTGCTTCCTGTGCAATACATCATCAGCCCTTGTTTACACAATATTACAAACAGACTAAACAAGTTAATAATTTTGGAGGTGGGGCCGGGGATTTAGCTCAGTGGTTACAGCGCCTGTCTTGCAAGCGCAAGGGGCCGGTTCAATCCAGGTTAACCACATACCATACTGGGTGTGGAGACTCACACCCAGCAGCAACCAGTACCACATACCACAGTGCCGGGCGTGGTGGCTCACGCCTGTAATCCCAGCACTGGTGAGGCAGAGGCAGGAAGATTGCTGTGATGTGAGTTTGAGGCTGAGCTTGGGGCCAGCCTGAACCACAAAGCAAGACCCTGTCTCAAAAAAAAAAACCTAAAAAAAAAAATTAAATTACACTCAAGTATCCCTATGTTCTTTAAAAAGTATATCCTCTCATATTATTTACTTTTTGATAAAATATACCTATGTAGGGGCCAGGGATTTAGCTCAGTGGTTCCGCGCCTGTCTTGCAAATGCAAGGGCCGGTTCGACCCCCGGTAACCACATACAATACTGGGCATGGAGACTCACACCCAGCAGCAATCAGCACCACATACCACAGTGCCGGGCGTGGTGGCTCACACCTGTCATCCCAGCACTCGGGAGGCAGAGGCAGGAGGATTGCTGTGATGTGAGTTGGAAGCTGAGCTCAGGGCCAGCCTGAACCACAAAGCAAGACCCTGTCTAAAAAAATAAATAAATAAAATAAAATATATGTATGATAGAAATATTCTGTTCTACATAATGATTACATCTGCATTATACATTTTACATATGGATTTTAGCTTAAAATACTGATTATGAAAACATTTTTACTATTACCCGCAACAAAAGCTACAAACAAAAATTTTGCTGGGCATGATGGTACAATATGTAACCCAGTTCTCCATGAAGTTAAAGCAGGAAAAGTACAAACTTGAATCCAGCCTAGATAATTTAGCAACACACTGTTTCAAAATAAAAAAACAAATATAAAGGGCCAGTGATACAGCCCCACAAAAAGGCCCCGGGTTCAATACTCAGTATTGCAAAAAGGAAAGAAAAAATGCTGTACATTTAATAGATACATTGCTCTTATTTTTGCCCTCTTTTGCCAAATATATGACTTACTTTAAATTAATGAATGTTAAATAATAAAATATTTTAAAACTAAAATCTACATTAATTTTGTAACATTTTTTCTAATAAATCACATTTGCAATACACAGAAAACATCTCCCTTTTCTTTTAATGTTTTCCATGACAACTGCCTTTAACAAGATCCCTAGTTACCATCTAAACATAATCAGCTATAGTATAAAAATACCAAACTCAATTTGTGGAAATTTTCTGGGGAAAATCATATCAAAGTAGCTTTTCTTTCCATCCTTTCACATTTATGATTAGTACAGGTAACTGCTGAAATTTAAATATACAACAGTCCCAATTATAAAAGTCAGGGAAGTCGAATAACATCAGTATACAAGATATATAGCCTTACTATAACAAAAGTTTTAATCCTTATTATAATATATTCATGGTTTATATAATATGAACTCTTATCTTTGGTTTTCGTATACGATAATGAATGGAAAGTGACAGTATAGTTACTAATCTTAGCCAAAAATTCTATATACATTACTTCTTAAAATCTTACCTCTGTAACTTGAACTATCGTGGCTTTTATTTTCACTGAGAATCCGGCATAAATGTAAACTAAAACAAAAGACAAAAAAAAATTGTATGAATTTCCAACTCTAACACCAGATGATTCTTAGAGTCTAAGTTATATTAATGAAAAAATACATAGAGAAATAAATTATGTATGTTTAAATGTGTTAATTCGTAATTACAAATCAAACCCCAAAATAACTGGTCAGAAATGGAGGAGGCTCATGAATCAACTCATTATTCTGAAAACCAGTTAATAGCTTTTCTTAAAATCAAGTATTTATTCTGCACTTCATATACAAACTGTATCTACTTGACAGCAGATAAAAGTTTCTGTATTGAACTAGTTTAGCCAATAAAAACATAATGACAGAATTAAAACATGACCATTTTAAGATTCCTAATATATCAAAAATCCCACAGTCTGTCAATGCTTGTTCACATCACAAAAGAAAGCTACTATATTAAACATTATGTGGCTCCTAATCCTGCTGAACAAATGCAGTAAAATTAGTATGTGGAACAGACAGCTATACTTTCATGTTTTTTACAGCATCACAAAAAAAGAAAATGAGATATAGATACATAGCTATTCATTCTCAAACATTGTATTATTCAGCCATAAAAATTAAATCCTATCACAAAGGAACATAGATGGCACTGCAGGGTACTATGTTAAGTTAAATAAGGCACAGAAAGATACATACTACATATTATCACTTATATGAGGAAGCTAAAAACATGATCTCATAGAAATATAGAGTAAAATTGTGGTTAATGGTACATGTGCAGGGTTATGTGCGAGAAGGGATGGACAGATGACAAAAAGAATGTTTACTTACAGATGAAATACTATTTGCTACAAAATAAGACACAAGAATAGGAAAATGAATGGAATTATGGATGAAACAGGGTTGTCCAAGAATTGCTAATTGTTGAATCCAGTTGAAGAATTTTTAGTGCAGCTGTTCTAGCTTGTCCTAACTTTTATTTCTAATAGTAGCTTTTTGTAAAACTTTAAAGTTAAAAAATATGCTTGTATTTTTATAATTTTCATTTTTGGGGGTAGTACTAGACACTGGATCCAAGGTCTTCATAATAAGCTGTATCTTCAGCATTTTTTATTTTGAGAAAGGGTTTTCAGCCAAGTCACTGAATTGCCCAAGCTGAGCACCAACCCTCAATCCTCCTGCCTCAACCTCCCCAGAGCACTGGGATCAAAAGCATATATTACTATATCCAGATTAGATTTAGATATATACAAGATATAATGGAAAAAGTAATTAACTGGAAATCCAGAATGAAAAAAGATTAGGACAAAAGCACTATCTGAACAGTCAAGAATTCAGTTTTCTTGAACTGAAACAAAACCCACAATTGAGCAAAACAGAGTTAAGCCACAGAATCCCAAAGACAAAATTCTTCAAGAGCCTAAAGAAAAATGACTTCTCAAAAAAAAGAAAAAGAAAGAAAGAAAGAAAGTCCCTGACTGCCAGAAATGGCTAAGAAATACACTCGGGAACTAACTGAAACTATCTGTCAAGGTGAATTTGGTACCTAAAAAAACATTCGTTCTGGGCCAGGGATTTAGCTCAGTGGTTCCAGCTTCTGCCTTGCAAGTACAAGAGCGTAGGTTCTAACCACGGTAACCACATACAACAATGCTGGGCGTGGAGACTCAAACCCACCAGCATACCACACTGTAGGGCGAGGTGGCTCATGCTTGTAATCCCAGCACTCAAGAGGCAGAGGCAAGAGGATTGCTGTGAGTTCCAGGCACGCCTAAACTACATAGTGAGTTCAGGGCCAGCCTGAACTACAAAGTGAGACCCTGTTTCAAAAAAAAAAAAAAAAAACAAACATTGTTCTAAGAAAAGCAAAATGGAAGATTAAACTTCAGAGCATGCATGTTGGTGTATGTCTATAATCCCAGCACTTGGAAGGCGAGGCAGTGCATCACCACAAGTCTGAGGCCAGCCTAGGCTACCTAGAGAAATTTCAAGGCCAGGCTGGGGTAAATAGTGAAATTTAGTCTCAAAATAAAATAAAATTCAGTAAACACAAACAGTTTATACACTAAAATAATAATAATGCTTAAGGAGTGTGTGTGTGTGTGTGTGTGTGAGGGTGTGTGCGTGCGCGTGCGCGTTTTGCTGGAGACAAAACCCTGGACCAAGTACATGGTAGGCAAACATTATCACGGAGCTACACCCCTAATCCTGAAGACATTCTTTAAGCAAAAAAAACAATGATCCTGGGTAGAACCTTAAAAGTTACAAGAAATGAAGAGGAAAGCAGGCACGGTGGCACATGCCTGTAATCCCAGCTATGAAAGAGGCTGATTCAGCAACATGACAAGTTTGAAGTGAAACTGGGAAATTTAGCAAGACCTTGTCTCAAAAAAAGAAAAACCTTAGGGCCAGGGATTTAGCTCAGTGGTTCCAGGGCAAGGGCCTGGGTTCGATCCCTGGTAACCACATACAACAACAGAGGGTGTGGTGACTCATGCCCACCAGCAATCAGTACCACGTAACACAATGTGGGCATGGTGGCTCATGCCTGTAATCCCAGCACTCCAGAAGCAGAAGCAGGAAGACTCCCATGAGTTCCAGGATTGCTTGGGATACACAGTGAGCTCAGGGACAGACTGAATTACAAAGCAAGACCCTGTCTCAAAAAAAAAAAAAACCTTAAAAAGAGATTTAAGTGCATTTCAGTAGTAGAACGCCCCTGGGTTCAATTTCCAATACCATAGAAAAAAAGTGATAAATATATGAGTAATTCTAAATGAAATAATAACAGCAAACAATATATTGTGAGTTATATGTATACTGTATTAAATACATAAATATTGAAATTTACCAAGAATAATTAGGTTTAATCACAAACATACAAGGTTGTCTAAAAGTAGTTTAGTACATTTTTAAATCACATGGTAAGAGCTCCAGATGAAAAAGTACATGCTTTACATAAACAAGGCCTTGAATTCAATTCCCAGAGTCACAAGTACAACCAAACAGTAGTTCAGTAGCTGCGTAAAAAGCATTTGACAGGGACTGGGCATGTAACTCAGTTCATGTTACTCATGTAACACTTACCTAACAGGAAGAAGGCCCTGAGTTCCATCCTTAGCACCACCAAAATAAAAAAAAACACTTGAAAAAAATCACTATTCATTATTTTAATTAAAGAATGACTCAGACAAATAAATTTCTTTAATACAATAAAAATGCAGTTCTGAGCATATGCTTCAACATGCCACTTGAGATTCTTTGGAAATAAGCAAGGTCAAAACTACATTCATAATACCAAGACACCATTTTTCTTTTTTCTGTATAAACATATGTATTAATCTAAAAGTAATCAAAGATAAGCTTGGCATATACCAAGGCATTAGCACTAAAATGTCACTGAGTCCATGACCAGAAACTATTAAAAAAATAATAATAATTTTATTATGTCATCAAACTATTTCATCGTGTTCTTTATGACCATTCACAAAACCCAGCCTAGAGTGTCTGATGGGATTGATAGCAACAAGAGAATATGTGCTTCAAATCTTTCTCCCTTTTAAAAAAAATCAATTCAGGCCCAGAGATTTAGCTCAGGGGTTCTGGCACCTGCCTTGCAAGCATAAGGTCCTGAGTTCAATCCCCACTGACTTCATACCACAATGCCCATCAGCAATCAGTACCACACACCACAACGCCGGGCATGGTGGCTCACGCCTGTAATCCCAGCACTTGGGAGGCAGAGGCAGGATTGCTGTGAGTTTGAGGCTTGCCTGACTACATAGTGAACTCAGGGCCAGCCTGAACTACAAAAAACAAGACGTTGTCTCAAAAACAAAAAATCAATTCAACAACACACAAAACAATTCCCCGTGTGAGAAATCCAGATACCAAATGAAACATCTGTACCCAAGGCAAATGTAAAACCAGATACTTTAATTAGTGCAGGAAAATTCAGGAGATGTTCTTCCCTCTAGCACAATACCATGTGATCAGGCAAAAACTCCAACATCTGAATTCTTCCTAGGGAGGAAAACAGAAGACAATGTTCCTGATTCTTCCCAGTGAGGGGCAAACCAAGAGACTACTGGCTTCTGTCTTGCCAGTCTTGGAACACAGATGGGATCTGTCATAAACTGGATGCTGGAGGGTGACTGAAAAAAAACAGCCAGGAATCATGTTCCTGTCCCAGAGGACCCACAGCACAACAAAGGACAATACATCTCATCTCTCACTTGGGAAAGGAAGAGAAGAGTGGATAATGCATTCAAAATGCAGTTTGGAGTACTGCTTCACAGTAGACTAGTTTCTGATCAGACTGACTTATATTGACAGAATCTTGTGTATCTGAGCTATCTAAAGGCTGCTGAGGAAACAAATGAGCAGATTGGGAAGCTACTGCTTCAGAGGACCTGTGATTTAGCAGGAGGACACCAGAGTGCAAGATATTACAATCTCCAGGGAAGGAGAGGTATCTCTTACTATAATGCAGGAGCACAAATCCAGTGGGGAAAAGATCCACAGAAGTTTTGAGATGCTCCCAGAATTCTCTAGCTAGGCTGACTAGTGGAAATCTCTACATATATAAACCTAATCCATAACGTCGAGGAAAAATGATCTATCAAGTGTGCAGGTACCAACACAACATTATAAGAATGTGAAGTCGCATCTTTTCTCTGGTATGAGAAAAGGAAGATGTAAATGAGTCCTAGCATTGTATGTTATATATTGTGAAACAGAAAATGCTCAATGTAAAATAAGGTGAAAGGGGACAATGTTGAGATTGTAACAAAAAAGTAAGGAAACAAATTTTATATATATGGGGGGGTGGTAGGGTGGGTGGGGCTATGGGAAAAAATGAGAATTAAGTTGTGTCTTATACTGGTACAA